>ML781629.1:550055-560892 GCA_009831015.1 Picea engelmannii | reverse complement strand
GTGGAGGTCATTCAATGTAAGGTGGACTAGGTCCACTATATTATTAAATAAGGCCCACTATGGTAGTTAGATATAATGAATGGGTAGTTAGATATAATAAATGTAAGAGAAATTCTTAGAAGGTTCTACTTCTAGAAGATTCCTCCTCTAGAATGTTCTTAGGTGATGGTAGCACTATATAAAGGGGTTCAAGCAATGTAATGAAACATGAATAGAAATATTGTATTTGGATCGATAGCTCAATAGGAGGATGCCCTCTTGAAGAGGCAAGTGAACAAGAGAGGATCCCTTCCATAATAGGATCCATTGTACGGTGTTGCCCTACCTCAAGGGTTTGATGGCAATAAAAGAGATTTTGCATATTGTTCTTGTATATCTATTGTGGTGCTTTTGCATTTAGTCTTTGGTTCTTAACATCGATGCACTATTCCTGTAGTTTCCTCATTCTATCCTTGATGCTCTTTTTCCCCTAGTTTATATTTCCCATGACTTCCTTGTTCCGCTCCTTGAGTTTTTGTTTGATGTATTTGAGTTTTTTGTGAAGTTTGAACATCCTTGTCCCTTGGTTTGGAAGTTCCTCCTGCCACCATTAGTTGATGTTCTCCTTGAAGGTGGGATGATCGATCCGAAACTTCTCAAATCTAAATGGTTTGTTCCTCGGTGTTTTTTGAAAATTTGCTTCCAGTTGAAATGGCAGTGATCTGATCCCCCCCATTGGAGGATGTTGTAGTCCAAAGTTAGTCCCTGCAGCGTGATTGATTCTGACACCAAGAATCTGTCTATCCTTGTAGCTATTTGGTGCTGACCTAGTCCTTTTTTGTTCTAGGTGAACTAACCATTGTTGGTCCGGATGTCCACAAGCTTCACTGTATCAATGAATGCTGAGAAATATTTCGCATCTTTGTCCAATCTCCTGGTGCCCCCTTTTTTTTGGTGGGTGTATTGATGATGTTGAAATCCCCTTCCAGGATCTAGTGGAGGTTGCGGGTACACTCTTTTAGATTCTCTAGGTCAAAGAACAATCTCCTTTTTTCCTCCATCAGCTAGGGGCCATACACATTAGTGCATAGAATTTCCTCTGTGGTCCCTATGATTTGAATATTAACATAAAGTGTATTTCTCATGGCTTCTGCTGCTAGTAGGTTCACCGATTGTGGGTTCCACAAGGTGAGGATACCTCCCGTCATCTGTTGTCTTTTGACAACCAACATCCTGTACATCCTCCATGTTTTTTACTGATTGTTTCCATTCTATCTAAAGTGAATTTTGTCTCTTGAATGAAACATAGGTTAGGTTGTTACTTACTCAATCTATTTTTAAGCATTCTTTGCTTTCTTGGGATGTTTAGGCATATTATATTCCACATTAAGATCTTCCTTTAAACATTGGGAGGGGAAATTGGGGAAGATATTTTTAATCTTACCTGAATTTATCAGCAGGGCTCCTAGTTCTTGTAGGGGTACACTATTTGATTTTTTGCCTTCTTTCACCTTGCCTACTTGGGTGAGTGTTGTGGTTGTCCATCGCCTATTTTGATTCCCAGGTGTCCTATCTCACCATGCATGCACTTGATCCCTCTGTATTTATCTTCCTCCCTTAGTAGGAAGAGATGTTGAATGTGATCGAGTTGCTCCGTTAGCACATTGTCTACTCCTTGCCTTTTCCATTGCTCCAGTATATTCGATAGAACTATTCCTTCCCTTTCCACAATATCTTGGAGATTTGGGTCCTCTGTTCCTACCTCACTTGAATTCATCTCTGAATCTCTATCTTATTCCTGCATTGAGGTGTTGGCATCTTCATTTCCTCCTTCCCCGGGACTTGCATTGCCTCCCTGTTAGCCTTTGTTGCTTGGAGTTTTTGTGTTATCCTGAGTTGTGTGTTCCCTCGCATCCTTATCTTTCTTATTTTTTGTCCTTGCTTCTTCTCCTTGGTAGGGCCTGCCACTTCCTTCTTTTCTAAGGCTGGATTCCGAGTTTCTTCCTGTTGGGGCCTTACCTTGTCTCTGGTTTTCTTTCCCTTTGTGATTTGGCTTCACAAAACCATCCTCATCCTGTTGTAGCTTGGTGTTTTCCACTTCTTGTTTTTTGTTAAGAGGGAATTCTCTCAATAGCTTTCCATGTTCATGACATCTTCTAGATCGAAACGATATCTACTCATAGTCTATGCTTTGTATCCTTTCCTCATCCCTAAACTCCATGCTTATGACTTCCAGGAGCGCTCCCAAAACATCCATCTCGATGCAGATCCTTGCGTAGGATGTATATCTTCCTTTTAGAGTAGCTTCTGATGTCTTGACATATTTTTCGAGCATGTTCCCTATGGCTTCGAAGGTGGATGGAAACCATTAGTCTAGTGGTAAGGAGTAAATCCTTAACCAAAATGGGACATTTTTAAAGGTTTCTTTCTCCAGGGAGAAATTTTCCTTCCATGGACGAATATAAAGGCCCGCTGAGGTGTCGAAGTATGGTCCCCCCTCAAAGACTTTATCCTTGTCCTCCAGGTTCATAAAGACTATGGTGAAGAAACCTTTCAATCCCAGGTGGAGTTCCACTTCTCCACTTGGCTTCCAATGGTATTTTATCCAGTTGCACAACGTTTTTTCTGTGGGCCACAGGCCCATGAACTTGCATATCAATGCATGCGTCTTCATTTGGGGGTCTTCCAGTATAACCTTGGGTAATAGTGTTGTTTTAGGTTTGCATGGGTTGCACCCCTCTGATCCACTGGGGTTCATCATTGATTGTGCATTGTTTTGGGCTTCTCTAGCTCCTTCCCCTACATGATCATTTTTTTATTGGTTTCCCTCTTGGTTCTTTTCCGATCCTGATCCCACGGTACCTGTCAGAGGTTCTTTGAAACTACTACCTTGTAGGCCTTTCCCTTTGTCCACCACTACCTTCTTGTATGAGGGGGTTACATTCCCTCCCCCTTTGGTGACCATTCTAGTCACTGCTGAGATCGTGACTGTCAAACCCTAACTTGAAAATATCTCCAAAGTCACGCCTTCAATTCCTCTTCTTGTTTTTAGCTTTTCTAAATGTTAGCTCCATGACCATTTCCAATTTGAATTAAAATTTTTACCTAATAAAATTTGATGTCCAAACGAAAACGATTGATTCTCTCCATTTGAAATTCAGGCCCAACTATTGTTTCTATCTACTTGAAATTAAACCTAGTTTTGCTTCTGTTAATTGACCCATCGCTCATGCCTTATGTTTTCACTGTTATAATGACACATATTTTCATAGCTTTAGAAATAATTTACTTTGTTGAAATATTAAAATAAAATGAAAATTTATAAATCAAAATGATATATAAATATCTTTTCATTTTAATATATAAATAATTTAAGTATTTTTTTCTCTTTCTAATAAATTGAATTTATATAACTTAAATATTTTCTTCTGTTTCTAATAAATTGAATTTATATAACTTAAGTAATTTTTTCTTTCTAAGAAATTGAATTTAAGTAATTTTTTCTTTCTAAGAAATTGAATTCATATAGCTTAAGTAATTTTTTCTTTTGTAATAGATTGAATTATGAAAATAATTTAAATATCTTTTATTTTTTTCTAAAAGATTGAATTTATATAATTTACATATTTTTTTGAATTGAATTTATATTTATAGATTTTTTTTTTTAATTTTTAATATTTTTTCTATTTTATAAATTTTAAGAAGTTTTATCTTTTTTCTTAATTGTTTTTTTTATTACAATTTCTTTTAAATTTTATTTTGATTTAAATATAATAAATATAATTTATAAATATTTTAAAAATCATCATACAATTTCTAAAATATATAATATTCATCACTTTTTATATAAATATGTACAATTCTTTATATAATATTATATAAATATATACAAAACTTCATATAATATTAAAATACCCTATTACAAATATACTTGTACAACTAAGAAATATACAATATTCATCAATTTTATATAAATATATACAAACTTTCATATATATATATATATATATATAAACCTTCACATAATATTAAAATACCTTATTACAAATATAGTTATACAAATACGCTATTGTGATATTGTTCACTTAGATTAATCAACCTTTCACCCTCTATTCATATAATTTAGTAATTGGAAAAACATTAAAAGGCCACTATGACCTCCAACTTGGATCAAAAGGCTTTTTTACCATCATCTTGCATAATTTTGAAGACAAAAATTGGATCTTGAAGAAGGACCTTATTTCTACAACTCGGTCGGCCTCTTCCTCCGCTTCTGAAGGGAATGGTTTATCCCAGAAAAGGAAGACTTCATGCATGCACTAGTATGGTTGAGACTCTACTCGCTCCCACGAGAATTTTGGCTGGAAGATATCCTTGTGGGAATCGGCAACACCATCGGCATCTACATCAAAGATTCAGAAGAAACAAAACAAAGAAGGTACACAGCCTGGGCTCGCATATGTGTTTACTTGAATATATATAAACCCCTTCTAGGAGCCATCACTCTGGATTACCAGCATGATGAATGGTTCCAAACAGTCGACTATGAGCACATCCCCTTTCGTTGTATAAAATGCCATGAGCATGGACACCTCTTTCATGAATGCCCTTTATATAATCCCACCAAACCCTCTGCAGAAGAACCCGACAAATCCAAGGATGGTTTCATCCCTATCATGGGAAAGCGCAGACATTAAGTCAAAAAGGCACCCCCCCAGCCCCCCCTAGACCCCCAATCAATAACTCCTTTGAGGTCCTACAAACCCCAACAAACATACCTTCCTCCTCAACGACACCACAAACCGACCCTGCTAAATGCCAAATCACAGGGAATCCTGATCTTTTAGGCCCAGATCACTCTCAACCACCACCCTCTAACGCCTCCCTTTTCGCCACACTTGGTCCAAAAATAGGAGATCCAGACACAGACCTGGAAGATCAGGAGCTAACAGGCATTGATATGGCACACTTGGAGCAATCTTATTGTAAGCAATAATTATACACCATACCACCAGACCTACTGCATAAAGTGCATAAAGTATTTCTTAATTCCTTAGCAGGAGGATTAGCCTGAGCCAACACTAACCTTGGAATCCAAAAGGGAATAACAAAGTCTCTAACAAACCTACAAAAGATGAGAAAAAAAGAGGGCAAAAACTGAAACATCAACTAATTCAAGATGTCGGGAACTTCCTCGTCAACTTGGTTCAGATACAGATGATCTCAGACAACTTCCCCCCTCTCCAACCCCCATCATCCTCATGAAGATTCTCTCATGGAATATAAGGGGCCTGAATGCCAAAAACAAACAAGCTATGCTCCGGGAGAGAATTAAGAAATATTAGTTAGATATTCTCATATTGTAGGAAACAAAATGCGCGGAAGAGGAGGCCTCTTCTACGCTTCAAAAATGTTGGAAGCAAGCCCATCATGTGGAAATTGATGCCAAGGGCATTGCGGGTGGTCTAGCGACGCTTTGGAATCCATCCACAGTTATGCTGGATGGATTCTTCACCTCCAAATGGACCATCACTGCATATTTTCACCTCATTGGCTTGAACAAACTTGGTTACATTATAAATATATACAACCCCACTAAACCAGGCGATAAGGAATCCTTTCTCAATCACCTGGATTGGTTAGTCGATCACATAAACCCCCACATATGGATTCTCAGGGTAGACTTCAACATAATAACAGGCCTAGAGGAAAAAAAGGGGGGCACACACACTTTGGGAAGTGACAACGAGCACTTCAATCGCTTCATAGGACCCCAGAATCTTATCAATGTCAGTACAAACAATGGACCTTTCACATGGTCCAATAGGCGCTCGGGGGCTCAACAGGTCTCCTGTAGACTCAACCGCTTCATCATCTCGGAAGTCATAATGCTGGATGGACTAGCCTAGAATGCCACGATCGTTGACTCTCCGGGCTCAGATCATTGGCTGATCCTCCTCAGTATCAACATAAGCGACACTCCTGGCAGAGAGCCATTTTCCTTTGAGAAATTTTGGCTAACACACCCAAAATTCCAAGCTAACATCAAGTCTTGGTGGAAAGAGGTAGTTATCCATACAGGGACTCCCATGTATATATTCCAACAAAGACTTAAAAATCTCAAACAACATCTAAAAGCTTGGAACAAATCCACCTTCGACAACATATTTCAAGCACAGGATAAGCTCAACCAGCAAATTCAAAGCCTCCAACAACAAATCAGACAACACAGCCTCACAGACTCACTCAAGCACTAGGAAACCCATCTAAATAACCAATTGGCTGAAAGAAGGGAGTAGGAAGAAATCCTTTGGAGACAAAAATACAGAATCCAATGGTTAAAAGAGGTTGAAATAAATACCAAATTCTTCCATCAATCCATGATCCAGAGGGTCCAATCAAATCACATTACTCACCTAGTCTCAGATCAAGGAACGAACATTCAACAACACACTGACATTGAAAAGGAAATGCTCTCCTACTATAAAAACCTTCTCTCAGAACCCCCTGCAGATTGGTCCTGCGCAATCAAGACCATCCTCAAGAACATTCTCAAGGAGGTCACCAAAGAGTAGAATGAGGCCCTAATGAGACCAATAACTTAGAAGAAGGTGGATCAAGCCCTAAGGGATACCCCTATAGGTAAAGCTCTAGGGCCAGATGGGTTCACTCTAGATTTCTTCCACCACTGTTGAAGCATCATCCAAACAAATGTATGGAAAATAATCGAGGACTCAAGAAGATCACGACAAGTCTTCCAAGCCCTTAATGCTACCTTCCTCACACTCATTACCAAGGAAAACCACACCACCTCCCCCTTACACTTCCAACCCATTTCCCTCTGCAATGTCATCTACAAACTCCTCATGAAGATCATCCTTACTCGTCTCAAACACATATTACTGTTCATAATTTCTCAAGAACAATCCGGTTATGTGGAAGGCAGGCAAATTTTGGACAATGTCTTCTTGGCACAGGAAGTAATCCACTCGCTCCACTCGACAAAATCCCCAGGTATGCTCCTAAAACTAGATCTCTCAAAATCTTTTGATAAATTAAGCTGGAGTTACTTAAAATCTACTCTCCTTGCCTTTGGTTTTGAACCCAATTGGATATCTTGGATAATCAACCTCACCTCTTCAACCTTGTTTTCCATCCTGATCAATGGCATTCCCTCAAGACCTTTCTCTCCTACTAGAGGCATAAGACAAGGGTACCCACTCTCCCCTTTCCTCTTCATTATCATGGTGGAAGGACTCAACCACACCATCAAAGCAACCATCTTATATCAATCCCTCTCCGGTCTCACCCCCCATGGATTCTTTCCCCCCATTTCACATAGTCAGTTCATAAATGATCTACTCTTAATGGGAGTGCTCACAGCTAGAGAATCCACCCGCATCAAATCCATCATCACCCTCTTCTGCGAAGCCTCAGGCATGGAGGTGAACCTTTCCAAATCACAGTTCTTCTTTTTCAATACACCTCCAGAGATCCAAAACCATCTCACTCTTCTATTGGGTTTCACTCGTAGTACCCTACCTTCCACCTATCTAGGAATCCCCCTGTTAGAAAAACAGGACCGCGGAGCAATAAAATAAAACAAATGCAGAAACAAAAAACACAGAAGACACACAATACAAGACAGACATAGATTTACGTGGTTCACCCAGTGTGGGCTACGTCCACCAGAGAAATTGCCAGGTCCTTCCTTTATTATATCCAACAAATGAAGGGATACAACCTACAGCAAAACCCGTTGTAACTTCCTATTCTTTCTCTCACAATCTCCTCTCTCAGAATACAATATTCACCCTCGTACCTAGCCGCAATACATTTCCCTCATAAAAGAGGGTTGCCTTCTAGGGAAAAAAACCCTAACATAATCTCTATCGTTAGATCTGCGACCTTATAATGAACGGTCCAGATTTACAAGGAAATTACAATATACTTTTATAAGGCAATTTTTGCTTCGGGGGTTCGCCCCCGAACCCCCGCTGGGGGCCCGCTTGCCCCCAGAACCCCCAGCTGGGGGGATGGACCCCCCGGACCCCGCAGAGGGGGTACCCCCCCTCTGCACTCCCCCGCGTGGAAGAGTGTACATACTTCTGGGGTGTAAATACTTCATGGGGTATAGACACGGCTGAAAGCAAGGACCTCTGAAACAGGAAGATAATCAGGCTCCACAACCAACACCCCCTTATAGATAATCCACTAAGAAATCTATCCTAGGAGTCCCTTCTCTCCAAAATCTGCAAATGACTCTCGTTGTGGACTTTCCGCTCCCTCAATATGCTTGGCCTCCTCATCCCCCTTAAGTCTGTACTTCAAGATCTACCAGTCTATGCCTTATCATTCCTGGCAGCTCCGAACTTCATCCTCACTACCCCGAGAAACATGCAAAAGAGATTTCTTTGGCAGGGCACTAAAGAAGGAACCAAAATAACCCTTGTAAGTTGGAAAAAATTCTATAAACCAAAGAAAACATAGGGCTGGGCGTCAGATACCCCACCCTTCTCAACAAGGTCCTTAGTGCAAAAATTTGGTGGAGATAGTTAAAGTGACCCCGAGACCCGTGGGCCCACCTTTGGAGGAAAAAATACACCCCCACAACCCCAGAAAGAGAACTCAACAGGTGGAATGGGCAAAGCCCTGGCTCGCTCATCTAGAATGCAGCGAGAAACAATAGGGGACTCGTCACAGACCACTCTTTCTAGGAACTGCAAAGAGGAACTTCATCCCTCTTCTGGAGTGACTCTTGGCAACAAATCCTAGCCCTACAAATGGATCCGATAATGAGCAGCCTCATATCCCATACGAAATAAGTAGGCCTTATTAAAGTAGCAAATTATTGGAACGTAACACGAAATGGGGATATCTGGCGCACCTGGAAAAACACCCACGAGGCCTTGAACATCCCAAATGAAATAAACATCCAACCATTGATGGCTTATCTAGATGCAAGGAAAATTTAAACCAATAGGGGAACGGCATCCTCATCTGGGGACATACTTCCACAGGCACTTTCAACATTCCGGATGCCTACCAACTCAAAGCGGGACATTGATCACTACCAATAGAGGAAGTTTGGAGCAAAATTTGGGAAACAAATTCTTGGTCGAAAGTCAACACTTTCCTTTGGCTAACTTCCCACAACAACATTCTCACATGGGATAACATAAGGAAAAGGGGATTCATTTGCCCTTCTTGGTGTTAGATATGTGGTGCACAGGAAGAAACACAAAATCACCTCCTTAATCTATGTTCCTACAGTTTGAATATTTGGGATCCTGACGCTAGCCTCATGAGAACCACGAACATAAATCGTATAGGCATACAGGAAACTTTAGCAGGATGGCGCGCCTTAATTTTCCAATCCCCTATCCTGAAAAAAATTGGCGACTCTTACCAGGCTTCATCCTCTGGCAAATCTAGAAGGAAAGGAATCGTCATATCTTCAAATCAGTCACAAAAACCTGGCAAGAGGTTTGGGCCATTATTCACTCCAACATCAAAGAAACACTCCTCCTCTACCCCTGGACTGACCAGGACTAGAACTGCCCAACAAATGAGCGCATCATCCTCGACTATTGGCAACTCCATTTACACTCCTTGCCAACCTGCCTTGACAACAAAGCACACTGCAAGCCTAGACCCACAAATCGAGAGACGCTAGCAACAAGGTACCATAAACTAAATTTTGATGGAACCTCCAAAGGAAATCCAGGACCGGTAGGCTATGGAGCAGTCATCCGCAACACCAAAGGAGAAATCCTCCACATTGTAGCAGGAAACCTAGGGCACAATACTAACAATGCAGCGAAAATCTAGGGACTCCTTAGAGGTCTGCAAAAGCTAAAGATCATGAGCTCTTCCCCATCACTGTTGAAGGAGATTCGCAAATTGTCATCCATCTCCACGACCATCTCCTGCATGGGGAAGACCCAGAAAAAATCTCCCCCGACTGGAGACTTATGAATGGACTCAGAAACAAATCCATTCTTCAGGATTATTGCTTAATCTTACCTTCCCACTTCAGAATATCGACTAACCAAGTGGTCGACTTGTTGGCAAATCATGGTGTTGATCTGAAGGAAGGGGGATTTTCATGTTCCCCCTGCTCCACCTCCTCTCATCGATTTGTGATAGCTTGCATAGAAATAACTAACACCAAATACCATCCCCCGGATGGGGTGTTTCTTGGAACTATGAGTGGACAAGCCACGGGGAGGCCACCTGGCCAGACCTCCAGCCAACTGACATACGAAGGAACCCCTCCCCCCAACACATCACCTCAGTCTTTAAGCTCAGACGCCACCACCCTTTAAAGCACTCAATATGGACGCCCCTTGCATGTGCCTAACAACCTTCATGTCACGTCACAGGCCATCTCCTCTCCCCCGTTTTTGTGCCCCAACCTCCAAGCATGGGATCATTCTCCATCTCTCGAACCTCAGAGCTCTCCCTATCCATCTCTGGATCTCCCTGATCACTTGGCTCTGCGTCCTCTATGTCGAGATAGCCTCCCACCTCCCCATGCCCCATCTGCGAGGTAAACCAAGGCGAGGAGCCGCCTGGTATGCTTCCAGGGGCAAGGAGATGCCCCACTCTGACCACACTCTGGATTTCAACTCTCTCCTCACTATGAATCCTTCCATAGCTCATGCAACTCTCATCACTCCTGATCCCCCCTTCTCTCCTGTTCCTACAGAGCCAATCCACGAAGCAAACCTCCTT
The DNA here is from genome assembly GCA_009831015.1 of Picea engelmannii. Taxonomy (NCBI): domain Eukaryota; kingdom Viridiplantae; phylum Streptophyta; class Pinopsida; order Pinales; family Pinaceae; genus Picea; species Picea engelmannii. The sequence goes on along the minus strand of ML781629.1, from coordinate 550,176 downwards.
GTCTTGGATCCCATCATAGCACCTACTCCTGCTGAGCCAGTTCTTGAAGCTTCCCACAACCTACCACTTCTTTCAAATCCTTATGGTTGCAGGGTAGAATGGTTTGATTCCATGGGAAATT
>ML781629.1:526576-550011 GCA_009831015.1 Picea engelmannii | reverse complement strand
TGCTTCCCCACCTTGCCACCCCGACGAAACCACCTCCACCCCACCCAACTCTAGGCCTCGTTTCACTTGTGAAAAATGTGTAGATCGGGGAAAAATCATAGCCTCACTATGTGAATTGACCAAAGGACAGGAGGACGTCAAAGCAGCCCTCAGGGATTTGCAGAAAAGAGATGCAGAGTGATGGAGTAGGGTGGAAAACTTGGTGTCCTTTCTCTAGGATCTCTGGTAGGCAATTGCAGATCGCGACAAGGGAAAGATGAAGAAAACCTAGGCCTTTGCAGGCCCAAAATTTTGTCCAGGTTTCTAGATCTCTTCTGTCTAAGTTTTTTAGTTTTTTCTTTTAAAGCTAGCGCTTTCTAGTTCAGTTCAGTTTACAAACAACCTTCGCTCTGCGAGGCTTTATAGCTTTTTTTCTTATATATATTAGCTTTCAGATAGCCTGTCGCCCTCCGTGGCACTTTAGTTTTTTGCATGACAAACAAAGTCTCTTTTTGGACAAGTGTCACACTTTTTTTGGGGACAAGTGTCACTCTTTATCAAACTTGTGCCAACATTGGTTTCCCAGTTGGACACTGTTGACACGCAAGGCAATAGGTTTGTAATTTTCTCAAAAAAGTTATAATATATTAACTAACTCAAAAAAAAATTCTAAAAAATAACAAATTTTATTAAATATTATTTATTTTATTTCCATCACAATTACCTTTTTCATATAAAACAATAAAGTTTTTAAAACTTAAAATTTATAAAGATGATTTTTTCTCACATTTAGAATATTAACTAACTTTTAACATGTTATAATATTCCTACTTCTAAAATTTCAATTTCAATTTCAATTTCATATTCTCAAACTAGATTCAATTTTCTAGCCAATAAATCTTGATGACCAAATTTCTATATACTGTTTTTATGGAGATTGAGGCTTCTTGGTTTGCCATCTTTACACACAACCTACTTCTTTTTGTTAATTAATGTTATAATGTTAAAGTAACAAGGAATCTTGATGACCAAATTTCTATATACTGTTTTTATGGAGATTGAGGCTTCTTGGTTTGCCATCTTTACACACAACCTACTTCTTTTTGTTAATTAATGTTATAATGTTAAAGTAACAAGGAATTTTAACAATTATGTTTATGTATGTTAATAAAAGGATTTTATAAATTATTAATTTATTTTTATCTTCATTCTCAAGATATATATATATTTTTTTAAGTTGAGTAATGTAAATAGTCTTATCATTTATGGTTCATATTTTCTAGTTAATTGTGTTATACCTGTCTTTGACAGGATATATCGCAATCGATTCTCAATGAAAAATCTTTGATTTAAATTAATTTTTTTAAAATTTATAAAATTATATAATAAATTGAATTTTTCATAATTTTTAAAATAATTTTGAAATTTCTAAAATAGTTATTTCTAATTTTTTATTGTAAAAGCTATGGATGGGACTAAAATCCTCTATTAATTTGAAACTTATATATTAATTTGAAACAATTACAATTTTTATAACTTATAAGAAACATGTATCAAATTTCTTAAAGTCTAATTGTTTTCAATTTAAGACCTCTTATTTTTATTATTGTTATTTTTTTAATTGAGCTCAGTTTAATTTTTCTTTATGTTTAATGTAATGTTATCTAATCTAACATATTTAGCTGAATTTATTTTTATTATTGTTATTTTTTTAATTGACTCTATTTTAATTTTTCTTAATGTTTATTTTAATTTTTCTTAATGTTTAATGTAATGTTATCTAATCTAACATATTAAACTTATATTATTTTTATTTTTTATTGTTGTTATTTTTTTTAATTCAATTCATTTAAAAAAAAAAATTCTTAATATTTTTAATTGAGCTCAATTTATTTATTTATTTATTTTTTTTTAATAAATTTATCTAACCTAATCTAACATCACATTAAGTGACAACATAAACTTAAAGACTTAGAAATAATGGAAATCAGTTGTCTAAACTAAATAATGGTTCCAACAGTTATTGTACTCTTTGATTTAATAAAATGCAGCGTGGTTTTGCTCTAATGACCTCCCGGTGTTGTCTCTCCTGTGAGAAGCTCGTTTCTTTCTCTCTCTTTTATTTTCAAGATGGTATCAGAGCACATTTCTGATTTTAATGCATGTGGGGTTGTGAGAGCCGCTGGGAGATTGTGAGAGCCAAACGTTGCGTGCGTGAAAAAATATGCACACCCTCAGGGGAGAAGAGGGCCGAAGTTCACACTGCATTTTATCACACTGTGTCTTATCAGAGCCTAGGCATAGTTTGGACCGGTCAACATCGAATCGAACACCTGGGTACACATGCTCGTTGGTGGTGCGCCCATATCTGGAGTTCGCCCATTTGTAACCTCCCACGGTAAAAATTTATGAGTAATTCTTCTTTACAATTGACTTCTAATAATTGTCGATAGCCCAGGTAAATCGAGGAGGAGGATCATCCAGGGGTTGATTCTCCACGGGTTGTCATTGATATCGTTGATTGTTGTTGTGGAGTGTGAGAAACGAGTGTGGCATATTTTTCAGTTACGCGTATCTGTGCCCGATCGCTGCTTAGGATCTCTTTTGGAAATCCTCGCGTCCAAAGGCCGTAATCGCATTACCATATACGTTGGTATGGATTCTCCATTCTTTGCCTCGGATATTTCCCAAGAATTCAAAGTCCAACTCGTCGTGGGTGCCCAGGAAGTTGTCCCCGTTTGATGTATAGAACGCAACCACAATTCATGCAGTGTAGTCGTCCGGGAGCTTAATCGAATCGTTGAATAAGACATACCTTCAGAAAACGCTAAGGTTAGATTAAGTGCATGCTACAAAGGAACTAAGTGGAGAGGAGCAAACACCATTTCGATTCGCATTCGAGAGGAGTCACGACAGATTAAAGAGAAGTTTGCGTTGGATTAATTGGCTGCGTCGGATTACACTACGCAGATTTGAAAGGAGTTGCACCCAGTTGCAACATGAGTAGAGGCGGATCGCTAGTTCGCTGAAGGCCTCCACGATTGTTTTTTTTTGCTGCTTGAATTCTGTAAATACCTACAAATATAGAGAACACGCGCGTAGGTTAAAAATCACAGGAATCTCATTATATAACGTTGTACCCAAACAGTTTTCAACAATCCTCTTGAAAACCAATATTCTCTCCAAATCGCTTCCCTGGTAAAATTGTCGTTCTTGCGTTCGAATCGTTGTTTTGAATTTGTTGTGAGTTTGCTGCGTGAAGGAATTTGCAAGGATGGCGAATCCACTTGATAAAACTTATCTCAATAAATCCAATATCAATAAATCCAATAAATTGGATGGCTCTAATTTCGTCAATTGGAAATTTAAGATGCAGAACTTGATGGAAGGTTATGGTGTATGGACGAGCGCGAAAGGAGATGAAGTGCGACCTGACACGGTTGCAGGTGCGACAGCGGAAATAAAATCCAATATCAATAAATCCAATAAATTGGATGGCTCTAATTTCGTCAATTGGAAATTTAAGATGCAGACCTTGATGGAAGGTTATGGTGTATGGACGATAGCGAAAGGAGATGAAGTGCGACCTGACACGGTTGCAGGTGCCACAGCGGAAATAATACAAGAATGAGATAAGAAGGAGAACGAATCCAAGGTATTATTACAAATGTGTGTGAAAGATAATATAATTCCTCACATTACAGATGTTAAGACTTCTAAAGAAACTTGGAAAGCACTTAAATTTGTATGAGACTAATAATACAAATCGTATTGCTAAGTATTAAAATGGGTATAAATGACTCTGTTAATATTTTTCTTGGGTGAATTAAAGACATGAAAGATAAATTGGGACATACAGGAGAAAAGTGTCAAGCATTGCTCTTGTCACAATTTTCCCAAATGGAATGCTAGAGGACTATCAAATGTTTATAACACGCCTTCATCGAGAGAGAAAGCTCCTACCTTTGAGGAATTGATAGATATATTGTTGCAAGAAGAAGAGAGGGGCATGGATTTGAACCCGAATTTGAAACCTCTGAATTCACACTTAGCACTATGGACAAAGAAGATATTCCGTAAAGGAAAACCAGGAGAAGGAAGCAAAGGACAAAGTTCATTTCAGAGGAAGTCATTTCCAAATCCAAATTAAGGTAGCCATCTAATAGAAATGAACCTAAGTGTTTCTATTGTGGTAGGATTGGGCATATTTCCAGAGAATGTTATAAGAAGAAAAATGATGATGTTAGACATAAACATAAGAAACATTCAAGACATTTTGCAGATGAAAACCTAGATTTTGATTCAAAAGATCTCAAATTGTTTGTGTCTAATGTTGCAGTGTCTGCTGAAACTGATGATATTGATGCATGGTTTGTTGATTCTAGAGCCTCGATTCACATGGCATGTAATAATAATTGGTATATAAACTTTAAATAAACACATAATGGTGCACATATTTATCTTGGAGATGATCGTTCCTATCAAATCAAGGGATATGGAGATATTCCAATAACACTTCCGAATGGTACTGTTAGACACATTCGCAATGTTGTGTATGTCCTTGGGATAAAGAAAAACTTGATCTCTGTGTCCACAATTACAAATCAGAATTTGAAGTTTGAATTCTTTAAGACACGTTGTATAGTGAAGGACTTGAATCATTACATAAATGTTTCCTCAGGAGTCAGAGTTGGAGGTCTATACAAACTTGATGTCACCAACAAGAATCATCAAGCTTGAATTCTACAACTATGCCTATAGAATTTTTTTGGCACCAAAGGTATGGTCACATCAATTATCACAATTTGTTGTTATTACAAAAAACAATTATGGTTAAAGGACTCCCTATGTTAAATAATGAGTATGCTTCTTATGAAGGTTGTGCATTATGAAAAATGCACAAAGATGAATTCCCCTCGAATTTTGATAGGAGAAAGAAATATGTATTAAAACTTATACATACTGATGTTTGTGTACCAATGCAGACAAGGTCCTTAGGAGGTGCTTATTATTATTTTTTATTTATTGATGACTGCATAAAATACATCTGGGTTTATTTCCTTAGAAAAAAGAGTGATGTCTTTGAATACCTCAAGGGATTTAAAAACATGGTGGATAAGAAAATGGGAAAGTCCATCAAAATCCTCCACTTAGATCAAGTGGTAGTGTACAGATTAGGGAACTTCATCAAGTATTGCAAAGATCATGGAATAATACAACAATTTATAGTACCCCACACTCCACTGCAGAACGAAGTTGCAGAAAAGAAAAACAGAAATCTGGTGGAGTGTGCACGAAGTATGAGGAAAGGTAAGAATATCTCAAATGATTTTTGGGTTGAGGCCATTAGCACTGTTGTTTATTTAAATAATAGAAGTGAAACAAGGTGTCTTCATCATAAAACTCCTTTCTAAGCCTTGTATGACTCTAAACTAGAAGTTAATAATTTGAGGATATTTGGGTGTAAATACTTTTCACATATTCCAAAGGAGAACATGAAGAAGCTTGATTCTAAAGCTATCAAATGTATTTTTATAGGGTATTGTTCAGAATTTAACAATATAAGTTGTTTGATCCATCTACTCACAAAGTGTTTGTAAGTAGAGATGTAATTTTCCATGAGCAAGTAGAAGGAAACAATCAAGACAACAACCATGAAGTATGGCATGTACTTCTTGAAGATGAATATGTCAAAGAAGAGAAGAAACAATAGGAAAAGGAGCCCAGTGACATGGATACATCCAGTAGTGAAGAATAATCTTCACAAAATAGAGAAGAAGTCACCAACCAATTGAGAAGATCTTCATGATAGGTTCGTCCACCTAAAAAATATAAAGATTATGCCTTGATGAGTAGTATTTCAAATATCATAGAACCCATGAGTTTTAATGAAGCTAATGCACATGAAGAGTGGAGAAAATAAATGGAGGAATAATATGACTCTATAATGAAAAGCAAAACTTGGGAATTGACTGAATTGCCTAAAGATAAAAATCTCATAGGATGTAAATGGATACACAAACGTAAATTCAAAGAAGATGGTAGTATAGATAAATATAAAGCTAGATTGGTGGAAAAAGGATATTCACAGAAGGAGGGCATTGATTATGCAAAAAAATTTGGACCAGTAGCTAAATTAAACACTCTAAGAATGTTAATTGCATTAGCTACAAAGTACCATTGGATGCTTCACCAATTAGATGTAAAATCTTCTTTTCTGAATGGTGAGTTAAAGGAGGAGGTTCACCTTACTCAACCAGAGGGGTTTGTGAAATGTGGTTAGGAATATTTATTATGTAAATCAAAGAAAGCATTGTATGGACTGAAACATGCACCTAGGTCATGGTATGAGAAGACAGATTCATTCTTTCTTCGGCAAGGTTTTATGACGAGCAAAAGTGATCCAAATATGTATACCAAGTTTGATGAAAAGGGGCATGTTGTATCGATTTCCTTCTATGTTGATGATTTAATTATTACAGGAAATTCAAAAAAAATGATTAGTGGAATTAAGAAGTAGATGTCAGAGGTATTTGAAATGACATATCTTGGTGATCTACATTACTTCTTAGGTCTTCAAGTTTGGAGAAATGATGGTCAAACCTTTGTGTCTCTAGGTAAATATGTTAGAGAAGTACTTAAGAAGGTTAAAATGGATCAGTGTAAAGTTTCTTATGTTCCAATGCACCATAACATGAAAATTTACTATCTTGGCTCTTACCTATTGATCGAATCCGGTTGGCTCAATAGTTGACAGTAGATTTAGTAGTTCCAGCAAAACGGGGTGCTTCCTTAATCAACTGAATTCTTCTTTCTTGTGGAATGTCGATGATGGTTCGAAGGAGGTAAATGGTACAATGTATAGACATATGGTGGGAACCTTGAACTATCTCACTACAACTAGACCTGACATAACATATTTTGTTAGTGTGTTAAGTTAGTTTATGGAAAAACCTCTAGAAAACCATTGGAATGTAGTGAAAGGGTTACTCAGGTATCTCAAAGGAACAATTGATTATGGTATTAAATATATTAATTCATTCGATGTTGAGATGACATGTTACTTAGATTGAGACTAGAATGGAAATTCGGATTATCAGAGATCTACTATAGGTTATGCCTTTAGCATTGGATCCAGGATTGTTTCATGGAGAAATAAGAAACAACCTATTGTATCTTTGTCATCCACTAAGGAAGAATATAAATCATTGTGTGCAACAACTTATGAAGTTGTTTAGTTGAGAAGACTACTTCAATATGTTGGAGAAGAACAAAGGAAAGTTACAATAATCAAATGTGATAACCAGAGTTCAATCAAGTTGGAAAATAATCCAGTTTACCATTCAGGGACAAAGCATGTTGATACTCAATTTCATTTTGTTCAAGAAAAGATGCAGTCTAATGACATTGATTTAATGTATTGTAATATTAGTGAAAATGTTGTTGATATTTTCAGTAAGCATCTTGGGAAGATACAATTTGAATTGTTTAGGGAGATGTTAGGTGTGGATGTCAATCCATTAAAGGGAAGACTTAGAAATAATGGATATTAGTTGTCTAAACTGAACACTGGTTCCAACCGTCTAAACCGAATATCATACTATATATTGTACTCCTCTTTGATTTAATAAAATGCAGAATGACTTTTCTCTAATGGCCTTTGTCTCGCATGAGAGAAGCCCATTTCTTTATCTCTCTTCTAGTTTCAAGTTAAAGTTCATTTTTTCTTTTAGAGTTTTAAATATGTTAAATATTTCTAATCACCGACAGTTTCCTCCATAGAGACTAACCATGACGATTGTTTCTACTGCGTGGTTTGTACGATTTATTTATATAATCTATGAAACTATTATCAACCCTAACGGGCATACATGGAACAATCTCGCTGCCATATTCATTTCCATTTCTCCCATTTCTTGTAGTCTGGCTTCAAAGTGGAGGTGGAGATTAAGATGAGGGATGTTGTAGCTAAAATCGAGGAGGTGGAGATAACTGTGCAAAGATTAATGGAGATAGACAAGGTGGAAGAGCAGTCGAAGCAGAGAGTATAGCGGTGACTGTTGCCATATCTAATGAGGGATCATAATGGAAGAATTTGGATGCGTTTGTTCAATACGTTAAATATAACAAGACTATAGTATTTTAGCCTTTATTTGGGGGGAGCGTTGTCAATGATGATTTTTGAGAGCGTGGATTATACTTATCAGTGGAAGGATCTCAACGTGATCATGTGGCAAACGATTTTTTGATTGTTAGAATTGGGTGATTCATTGTGAGGAAAAAGTTGCATCACATGATGAATGTGTTAACAATGAAGAAAAACGAAGCTTCCATAAATAGAGGGAAAACCTACCATGACCAACAAGTCAAAGGAACTTTCTCCAATGTACGTAACGCTATAAATTTAAATAAAGTAACTTTCTCCAATGTATGTAACGCCAAAAATTTCTTAGAATCTCAGAAACTTCTTTTCACACCGAAAATTATCTAGATTGGATGATTCCAGATTTTTGTATGCTCCAGATTCTCAACGATTAATTGTATATAAATTCATTCATCGATATGTTGTATAATCAATATGTGTAATCATCATTTGAATGCATATAGTAAGTTTGGGACATTTCCTGTTGCTTTTCGTTTGCCTTGTTTTTCTCTGTGCATAAGTATCGATCGATCATGTGCATCTGTTATAATGCCATGTCATCTGTTTCCTTCGTGTGATTACTCCAAATTTATAATTTCTCATTGGTTTCTCCTAAGTTGTGTTACTCTATTTTTGTTGTTGTGTGTGGGAAAGCAAAGGTCGCTCCAGATATCTTAGTGCATGTGTATTGTAGGAGAGAAAGGGTAGGTGATTTCCCTTTGAATTAATTATTGGATGGTTTATAACAAAAGAAGCTCCAACTTTGTTTCAGTAGGCAAGTTATAAATATGTTCCTAACAACTGGTATCAGAGAAAGGTTGTTGGTAATCATGGGAGGTTGTCGGAACTCCCAAAACATAGAAGGAGATATCGCAAGAGGTAGTTGGTCTAGTTGATCTTATGAGGGGAACATGTTATCGTTGGTCAAATTGCAGAGATCGTTGGTAAGTCGAATCCATGAGAATAATTCGTGGACGATGAAATCTTAGGAGGATTATAGATTTTGAGGTAGAGGGGTTTAATTGAGGAGTGTCGGTCCATTTTTTGAGTTTAGTCCCATTAAGCACGAAGACAACAAGGCCAATTGACATGGAGAAGTTGAATGGGGATAATTTTTCCCTATGGAAGTCATATATGGATGATATATTGATTTTAAGGGATCAATATTTCTCAATTGAGGGAATAACAAAGAAACCATGTTTAATGAAAAATGAGGATTGGCTCAAGATAGACAGGCATGCCATTTCCACAATCTATCAGTGTCTAGTAAATAATGTTTACTTCAATGTGGCCAGAGAGAAGACAAAAACATATTTATGGAGTAAGATGCATGATCTATATGAGAAAAACACAACATAAAACCAGGTCTTCTTAATGAATAACTTATTCAATCTTAAGATGAAGGAGGGTGCTTCAGTAGAGGATCACTTAAATGATTTCAATATAATTACTATCCATCTCACCTCTATTAAAATAATTATGTATGATGAGATTAGAGCCATCTTATTGATGTGCTATGCCCCAGACTACTGGGAGAATCTGATTGTAGCTATGAGCACTTCAACACCCACAGAAACCCTGAAGTTCGATGATGTTAGAAGAAGCTTAATAAATGAGGATTTGTGACACAAATCAATTATAGAAAACCAGGGAGGATAAGTTCTAACTCTAGTTGATCACGGTAGGAAAATTGATCAAGGCCATCAAGGTCATTTGAGGTCAACATGAAGATCGAAATCAAGAAGAGGAAGACTTATTTTTTATCACTGTGTAAAGCCCAAGAACATGAAAACGGAGTGTCAAATATGAAAGCGTGAACAAAAGGATTAAAAACCATCCAAGACATCAACCAACAAAAGAGAAGGTGAGACTACTTCTGTAGTTTTAGAGAATGAGTTTTATTTATTGTTTCAATAGAAGATACATATTTATTTTCGTCCAACTATAGTGTTGATTGGATTCTTGACTCTGGGGCATCTTGCCATGCAACCCTAAGTAAACATAACTTTGTTGCATATAGTTCTAGTGATTATAGTAAAGTGAATTTGGGAAACAATCAATTTTTCAACATTGTGTGAGTGGGAGATGTCCAGATCAAGAAAAAGGAAGTAAAACATATCTTATTGAAATAGGTTATGCACATTGCAGATATGTGCATGAATTTGATCTTTGTAGGAACATTAGATGACAAAGGTTGTTCTACAAACTTTGGAAAAGGTAGTTGAAAATTAGTAAAGGGGAATTGCTCATGGCTAAAGGATCCAAGATAGGAACATTGTATACATTAAGAGAAATATTAGAGAAATCATATGTGGTTTTTGTTGCAAGAGAATAAATCTCAACAAATTTGTGGCATAAGTGTCTGGGTCGCATGAGAGAAAAGGGTCTCAAAATCCTCCCTGGAAAAAATATGCTTCTAGAGTTGAAATCCTATGATATTGATCTTTGTGAGTATTCTATCTATGGTAGAAAATGAAGAGTTTCATTTATGAGAAATGGCCATGAACAGAAAATAGATTTGTTAGAATTTATACATTATGACGTCTTTGGTCCAGTAAACATTAAGTCATTAGGAGGAGCTTCATACTTCGTGACATGTATAGATGATGCATATAGTAATCTTTGGGCCTAGCCTATGAAAACAAAAGATGAGGTATTTGAGATATTTCAGAAGTTTCATGTTGTTGTTGAAAGAGAAACTAATCAATTTCTCAAGTGTTTGAAGATAGATAACGATAGGGACTATTGCTCCAACACATTCAAAGAATATTGTAACAAGTTTGGAACAAATCATGAGAAGATTGTTCCTCTTACTTCTCAACATAATGGTACTACATAAAGAATGAATCATGCACTATCATGGAGAAGGTGAGGATCATGTTTTCTAATTTTGGATTGGAAATTATTTTTGGGGAAAAAGCAGTAAAGACAACTTGCTACTTGATAAATCGATCTTATACTATAATTTGGATGGTGGCATTCAAAAAGAAGTTTGGACCAGTAAATGGAAAAGTTTATGTCACCAAGAAGTCTTTGGATGTGAACCATTTGTGCATATTCCCAAAGAGACTATAACTAAGCTAGATGATAAATCCATGAAATTTTATTTTCTAGGATATGCAGATGGTGATTTTGGTTATCGTTTGTGGCATCCAATTAATAGTAAAGTTATTAGAGGCAGAGATGCCATATTCAATGAGTTAAAGATGTTTAGAAGTTTGCAGGTAATATGGAGGTCAAGAAAGTTGTTGATGGGTCTATTGAACAACAAATTGATATTCCACCACTGCAAGAAAATGAGGAACATATTCAAGATCAAGTTGAACAACAAATGGAAGATGATGAACAACAACAAGAAAAAATTGTACAACAACCATTGCAATAAGTCCATCCCGGAAATGCACCACCACAATTGGTCCGCATATCTACTAGGTCTCACAATCCTTCACAAAGGTATCCTCCCTCAAATTATATTTTATTGACTAATGAAGGTGAAATTGATTGTTTTCAGGAAGCTTGTAAAGTTGAGAACAACAAATAATGGAAAAAGGCAATGGAGGAAGAAATGTGGTCCTTACTGGAAAAAAAACTTTGGAGTTGGTGAAGCTTCGAAAAGGAAGAAAACCTATACAAAACAAATTGGTGTACATGATTAAGCATGAGGGATAAGGGGAAAAGGAAAGATATAAGGCAAGGCTCATGGAGAAAGTATTTTCTCAAAAGAAAGGTATTGATTTCATTGAAAAATTCTCTCATGTTGTTAAGATGTCATCCATTAGAGTCATTCTTCATCTTGTTGCTTCTTTAGATTTGGAGTGTGAGAAATTAGATGTAAAGAAAAATTTCCTTCGTGGTGAATTGGAAGAAGATATTTATATGGATCAACCAGAAGGTTTCAAAATAAAAGGTAAAGAAAACTTGGTTTGCATATTGAAGAAGAGTCTCTATGGACTGAAGTAGGCACCTCGTCAGTGGTATAAAAAAATTGATTCATTTATGCTGGAACATGGTTTTAAAAGATTAGAGGTTGATCATGGTGTCTACATTAAGAGGTATATCCAAGAAAAGTACATTATACTATTGTTTCATGTGGATGACATGTTGGTTGTTGGACATGATAAGAATATGATTAACAAGTTGAAGAAGGATTTGTGCATCTAGTTTGCAATGAAAGATTTGGGTCCATCGCAACAAATACTAGGAATGAAGATCACACGTGACAGAAAGGAGATAAAATTGTGGTTATCATAAGAAAAATACATTGAGAAGGTGTAAATGATAAGTTCAATATGAAGGATGTCCATCCAGTCGGTACACCCCTTGCAACCCACTTCAAACTGAGTGTCCATTTGTGTCCTTGTGATGGAAAGGAGAAGGAAGACATGAATTAAATTTCTTATGCTTCAACAATTGGCATCTTGATGTATGCCATGGTATGTACTTGGTCAGATATTTCACATTTAATATGAGTAGTGAGCAGGTTCCTAGTAAATCCAGACAAACAACATTGGCAAGTGGTAAAGTGGATTTTGAAGTATCTCAAGGGTTCTAGTCATTATTGTCTATGTTTTGGTAATAATGATGTTGTTCTTGAAGGTTATACATATGCAGATACGGATAGATATGTGGACACTAGAAATTCCACTACTAGTTATTTATATACATTTGTAGGTGCAACAATGTCTTGGGTATCTAGACTACAGAAAGTAGTGGCCCTCTCCACCACAGAGGAAGAGCACATAGTTGCAACATAAGATTTCAAAACATTGTTGTGTAAGCAATGATTCCTAGGAGAGTTGGGAATAAAACAAGATAAATATATGTTGTATTGTGACAATCAAAGCACCATCCATTTAGCAAAGAAACCAACATATCATTCAAAGACCAAGTACATTGACATCAGGTACCATTGGATTCACATTGGATTCGAGAGGTATTGGAAGAAGCCTATTTTAACTTGGAAAAGATCCATATAGATGAGAACCCTACGGATATGTTAACCAAAATTCTATGAAGAGAAAAGTAAAAACTATGTCAAAGATTGGTAGGACTAGGGATGACTTGATGAGCAAGCTTGGGCAAGTTTCAACAAGAAAGAGTTCATCCAGGAGCCTTTATTTAGCTTCAAGTGGGACAATGTTAACAATGAAACAAAATGAAGCTTCCAAAAACCACTAGAAAACCTACCATGCCACATCCAAAAAGTCAAAAGAGTGGTTAGAAATTAAATAACCGAACTTTCTTGAATGTATGTAACGCTACAAATTTCTTAGACTCCCAGAAACTTCATTTCACGCCCAAAATTATCTAGATTGGATAATTCCAAATCTTCGTAGGATCCAAATGCTTAGCGATTAATTGTATAAATCCATGTATAAATTCCTTCATCGATATGTTGTGTAATAAAGCTATGTATAGTACCTAAGTTTATTAAATAACATTAATAATGGTAAATCTAATTTTTTATGGGCTATGGGTGGAATAGCTTAGTTGTGGAGGTGTTCCATTTTAATACTTGCAATAATAACCACTACATGTCTCTTATTATACTGCCTCCTCCCGTGGTACATATCTTTTGTTCTTGTTGAATGTTATTGATTGATAACTTTGAAGCATTATTGGAGCCTAGTTTGAGAATTTACATTCAGAATATATTTTTGAGGTGGTAAAATTAATTTTCTGTCCTACTTTCGGAAATCGATTCAGTGCACCCACTGCTACAACCATTGCATTGTACTCAAGCCTCCATATGCATGCATATTGTATAGGATTATGGGATCCATTATATGAGTATGGATATTGTAATTAAAACACAATTTACGAACCCCATGATATTTACGCAGAGATGAGCGCTTAGCTCGGAAAAAGGATTTTTCCATACCCCTCATCATTTCATCAAAAAAGGAAACCATCCTATGGCTTATACCTTCTCAACCATCAACTCCCTCATCATTTCATCAGCAAAGAGAACCATCCTTTGGCTTAGACATTCTCAACCATCGACTCATTCCCTAGGGATGCACAGGCCAAAGCTTACCATACAAGCTTAGGCTTGGCCCCTAAGCAGGCATAGGATAGAGCTAACCGAGGAACCGTAGGTCAAGGATGACACAAAATGTACCTATACATCACCTCTTGATGGCGTGCAAGGATTTATATCGATGGTTGATTCAAATCCAGGTGAAAATTATACATCTGATACGATATTTCACTCTCTCAAAGTCTACGTCTGACACAAAGTCTACCAGAGGCACTATAAGAAACTTTTCTATCCTTGTTTAAATTCTGAGTTAAATGAATAACATTAATAATGTGCATTTAGGTTCTCATGAACTTTGGGTGGCATCGTTTAATTTTGGAAGAATACATTTTAATCATACACCTAGCTAGTTGATCATGTATTATTTGTTAGTGTCTTCATCGTTTGTCTCTCCACGTCGATAACGATTTATCTTCCCTTCTTCTTATATACCCTCCACAACATAAAAAATGAATATGTTAATTTAGTTGATCACGTGATTAGTGGTTAGTATCTTCATCATTTGTTTCTCCACGTTGATAACAGTAAATATTTTCCTTCTTCTCACATAACATAGAATCTGTTAATTTAGTTGATCACATGATTAGTGGTTAGTATCTTCATCGTTTGTTTCTCCACATCAATAATAGTAAACATTTCCCTTCTTCTCACATAACATAGACGTGAGAGGTGTTTTCACACACATATATTTAGGTATGGAATTTCACATATCAGTCCCTGCGAACCTAGGATTATAGCGATGAGTTTTCCTTGACCAACTATTAGTTTGTAGTTGACCAAAAAATTTACAATTTTGTAAATTAAATTTTATTGATATTTTTAAATATTTAAATTTATTTATCTATAATACTATTAGATGTTTTTTAAATTTTATTGTAGAAATGACAGTGTGCAGTTACTTAACCTATCAAATATTTAAGTTTTATTGTAGAAATGACAGTGTGTAGTTATTAAGTTTTATTGTAGAAATGGCAGTGTGTAGTTATTATTGTAGAAATGACAATTTCTTCTTGTCTTCATCTCTGAATCAATTCATCCTTCATTTAAAGGAGCTAGTGTCCCTATTTACGATACTCGATGGAAAAAACGTAACAATTTAATCATGTAGAAATTCATTTACCTTGTCTTGCGATAAGGTAAGTCGTGATGATGCATCGTCGAGTGTTCTACATGCACATTTATAATAACGTATCATGTGCAAACTTTGCGGTTGTTAATCAACACATTATCCATCGTATGGGAGATAGGAAATTCTTGGTCGTGGTGTTAGGGTTTATATAGTTTTAACTGGGAGACATAGACCAATGGGTGAATATCAAACTCGCAAGGCAATTCACGTTTGAAGGCATTGTTGCCCAGCTTTTCCAAAAATTTATAGGGATGATATCGAAGTGAATGGAGTTTTTGATGCTTAGATCTCTGAATGCATTTGAAGGGACATTTGAACGCTATCTTCAATCTAGAATGAGTTTTATGATGTTTAGACCCCTAAACGAATTTGAAGGGACATTGAAACGTTATCTTCAATCTAGCATGGAGAGGGAAGTTGATGGTGATCTCTAAGTTCCTTCACTGGCTCTTGATTTTGGTGTAGCGTGATCTTCTCGACAAAAGAAATGGCTTGTTATGGGGTGTTGATATGCTACTAGGAACTAGGATATTATATTAGAGTTGAAGTTGATAGGGTGTTACACGGTGATGTTTATAAAAAATTCAAAAGGGCTAGTGACATATAGAGAAATGAGAGAGTAGAAATTATTATTTTACACACCAAAATTGTTTTTACTTGCACTATTAACATTAAATAATGTTAGATATAAATAAATCAATCTTTGGCTTAAGATAGATACAATATCTTAGAAAAGTTAGAGCCACTTCATAGAATATCTCAACCACACTCGGAAATAGGGCACACTAAGAAATAGGGACCAATTAGTTGGAGAGAATATCTCATATCCAACTAGATCCAACAACCTCTTAAAACATATAAACAAACTCCTTACTTAGAGACAAAGTCTACCAGATAATGACCAATAATAATATCAATCACAAGTATGATTAGGAGTTAAAAATTGCAACACTCCCCCTTAATGACTACTTTTCTTAATCTTTGTCATGTCTAGTCTTCATCATCATCTATTCCTCTGCAACAAATGCTCCACTATAAATTGAAGAGACTCCTAATCAACAAAGTCTATATCTGGTCCATCTTGACACACATTTTGTACCTTGATCATGTGTTCATTACCAAATTGTCAAAGTACACAAAAAAGAACAACCATCCATTAGAATGCATGGGTACCTAACCACTCAAACTTCCAGTCTAATCAAATGTCCTTTGTGTACATGGTTCATTCAAATTCTTGATGAAACCCCCTAGAATGTAAAAATATATTGGTTTCTAGGCACCTCCATGAGTCTAAAACCAACATTCTCCACTTATAGAGTATCTCCCGCCCAAAAAGTAAACTCCTCCAAGTGTTTATCAACTCCATATCAAAGGTTCTACACGATATAAAACAAGTTATCCAATTCATAAGGACACGTGGAAAAGGGTAATGCATGTACATATCCAAGTATTATAGCAATATTCCCTTTACATGTTACATACACAGATATTGATGAATACAATTAACATACTCCATCATATTAGGACACTAGCTATAATATTTGAAAAACAATGTCAAGGTAAAATTACAACACTTCTATTAACTACCAACTCTAGGAAAGATACAAACTCAAATACATAACACCATAGACTTTCTATAAATACAAGATGTGATTCAAATTTTGTTATGGTGAAGTTTACTTTTATTCAACACAACTCATAAAATTTACCTCATTTGTCCACAATCATTGAGGTTTGTTGTTTCCACAAGAACTATCACCAAATTCCCTTGACCCAAACTCTAAGAAACTCTTTTTTGCATCTGGAACAACATCTATGTCCTTCCCTCTAGAATCTCACCATTCCATTTCAAAATTAAGTCTATGTTTAACCCTTGGTTTTTCCACCAGGAACAATTCAACTTCATTGTAGTTTTCACTATCATGATAATCAACCAATGGTTATTCACTCAAGAAAATCACTTTTGTCTAAGAACCAATGTGTCCATGCTCCTCTAGTTAGTTGTACAATTTTTATCTCAAACACATACCATCCATGAACCAACCATACCTTTGGGCAAAAAACTAGTACCGCACATATTTACTAGGAACCTATTGTACTCCAAGGCTTAACATCAACCTGACTATAAAGACTGAGCAATTTTCCATCCTATGGACATATTTCCATCTATCAAGACACCTAGGTACCCAACCAAGGTGATTTATGGTTCTCTAGGAAAATAGTTTGGATGCACTCTAATATTTTCAACTTTCATTACATAATATGATGTGCTTTCATTGTCCAACTTACTTGCGGTGCACATGGAGTACTACATAGATACTTATTTTCCTTGTAGTTCTTTGCAGTTGGATTCACACATGACGGCCTTGGAACTCTCAAATGATGTTCAACAATGACCTATTCTACAAACTAGACCAGTTGCTCTACCTTATAGAGGGAGAGCTTTCATTTTCCTTTGAATGGAAGAGGCTCTATGCTCTTCAACTATCAAACACATATTTTGTGTCTTTGTTTGGATCTTCCACATATTTGTTTATTCTTTGTCTTGGATCTCCATACTTCATGTGTCATTTTTTAGAGTTGCAAATTCTAAAAAAATAACTTCACTATCATATTGAGGTCGCAAGTCTCAATATGCATTCCATATTTAATAAATCCAAGAATGTAATTTAAAAAGACACCAAAGAATTTATCTTGCTTGGGAATGTTTTTTCAACATCATAAAAAGGACTTGGCATATGTGACATAGAAAAGAGGTGGGAATGAGGATACCCTCAAGAAACTGTCTCGATCCATAAGGTTGCAAAATCTTAAATATGACATTTTAGTAGAGATAATATTAATGCAGATAAAAGAGAGCATGATCCACAATGAAATTGAATCTTCCCATCACAATATTCACACAATCCATTCATATAAACCCTTGTATTAAATGAATAATACAATCAATACTACAACAAGTATATATATCTCCCACAAGTAGCAATATGACCATGGTGATTCATATTTTCAGGAACTACTTGAAGCATCTCACCGACAAATTCTCAAAATAGATATCAATCCTTTTTGGAAAATACCTCTTAAGGGGAAAATTCGAGTCCGATTCCTCCTTGTAAATGAATGCATCATCAAAGTGAAATATATTTTTCATCAATTGTGCATTTTTTTTCTTCCAAAGTTCCCATGAACATAACACACATGCATCTTTGTGAACTTCCCAACAAGTTTTCCAACTACTCGAGATGCTACGGAAATAAAAACCTTAAGTCTACCATCATTCATTTAGTAGGTATATCAAACCTCATGTAGTTGGAAAGAAAAAATACGTCATTTTTGTAAGGAGCCACAACATCTTATATTTGTTTTTAGCATGGATAGAAACATTCAATTGACCAACAACATTTCCAAGTCTAATCATTTGTATATAATATTCTCCCCAAGTCAATATATCTGGCATAACACCTCATCAAGGATGAAAATTGTTGCTTTGTCCACTGTCCTGTTTTATGTGTTGCTTCCATTGTCCTCGTTGTTTGACATTATAGTCACAAACACACACAGATATTGTTTTCTTTGGTTGTTCAAACTCAGAGAGGTAGATAAGAAAAACAAAGTTAAATATTGTGGGAAACAACAATGGGGTTTATCTCTTCTCAATATTGATCAATGTTAAATAGATTACAAAGGAGTTTGAAAATACGAATCAGATGTCAATGGATATCTACCTAATATAAAGAAATAATAATAAAAATGAAGGATAAACTAAATTCTAACTGAATTGACTAGTTGTACTGGAAGATAGGGAGATGAATTCTAACACTCCCCCTTAATCTTAGCTGTTACACTCATCAACACTTAAAATTCCCTAGTTTTTTCTTTGAAATTCAAAAAACTTTTACCTAATGGTTTTGTAAAGATGTATATGAGTTGATCTCTTGATCCACATAATTGAAGAGAAACATCACCATCATTGACAAGCTCTTGAATGAATTGAAAGCGAGTGTCAATACTCTTTCTTTTTATGTGAAACACATTATTCTTTGACAATGAGATTGTTGATTTGTTGTCGTAGAAAATAGGATTTGGCTCTTTTTCCATATGTGCTATATCATTCAAGAGTTTTCTCATCCATATTGCTTGGAAATATGTTGAGGTTGCAACTACATATTCTTTCTCTATTGAAGATATTGCAACTATGGGTTGTTTCTTCGATGCACATGAAATCAGATTTGTCCCAAAATGAAAAGCATAACTAGATGTGATTTTGATGTAACCTATGTTTCCTACAAAATTACTATCTTTGTACCCTGTATGAGAATGATATTCAGAAGTTGTGTACCACAAACATGATTGATTGTCCCTACAACAGACCTTAGGATTCATTTTCCAACTTTCCAGTGAGAATCCTTGAGGGATTCCATAAATATGGAAACAAAAATTACTGCATACATTAAGTTAGGTTTGGTTGTAGTAAGGTACATGAGACTGCCTACTGGCCTCTCATATAATGTTGAGTCAACCGTTGATCCTTCATCTTTTTTTCTCAATTTTGTTCCTATTGCAATAAGATTTTATCTTGGCCTGCATTTATCCATTTTAAACCTTTTCATAATGTTTGCAGTACACTTTTGTCGACAGACAAAAATACCATGGGTAGATTGATCAACTTGAATTCCCAAAAAGTATCCCATGAGACCAATATCAATCATCTCAAATATTTTTTCATGGTAGCCTTGAATTCCTCTAACATAAGATTACATGTGTAGATCATATCATCAACACATAGACAAACAATGAGGATTTTACCTTCTTTATTTGATTTTTTGTAAAGAGTAGGTTCATTACTACTCCTACTAAATCCAATGTTCATTCAATAAGATTCAATTCGACTGTACCAAGGTCTTGGAGCTTGATTCAAGCCATATAATTCTTTCTTCAACTTGTACAATTTATCCTCTTCTCCTTTGACCTTAAAACCAAGTGGATGATCTATATACACTTCTTCTTGCAATATTCCATTCAAAAAGGATGAATTTACATCCAATTGGAATAATTTCCCATTTTTTTGAGTTGTTGTAGCTAAAATAGTTCTTACTATATCTAACCTTGCTACTAGAGAAAATATTTCACCATAGTTTATCCCAAGTTGTTGAGAGAAACCTTTGGATATTATCCTTTCCTTATTCTTCTCAATATTTCCTTTTACATTTAGTTTTGTTTTGTGTACACCCACTTGACACCTATGATGGTTTTTTCTATTGGAAAATCAACAAGATCCCAAGTTTTGTTCCTTTCTATGGATTTAATTTTCTCATTCATGGATTTTACCCAATGTTCCTATTTTACTACTTCTTCAAAGAAAGTTGTTAGATAGGATAGTAAGGCAAAGTGAGTTTGCTTCTCAATATTATTTTTCAACTCATAAATTTCCCTTATTCTTATAGTTATTTGATTTTCTATGGAAGCAGATGACTCGGTGCTAGAAGAAAAACCATTTCCATAATGTTCTTGTTGTCCTTCTACCTATAATCATGACAGTCTTGGTGGAGTTGTTGTTCCTACACAACAACCTTCAAATTTTCTTTTCTTAGCCTCTCTCCAAGAGAATAAATTGCCCCCCCTTCAATTTTCCCAATCGGAACTCTCGCACTCTCTCCCTCGCACAAATGGCTACGCTCAAGTTTTCCTCTCATTCTCTTTGCCTCATGTTCAGTTACTTGTCAAATCACTTCTTATTAATGATCCAAACTTTGGCGAGGCCCCCCTTCCTGCGTTGATACATAGCGTACCGACATGCTCATTCTTCTTCCACCTTTGAATTGACATACCATCGATTTTTCCATAAATTCATCGTCCACCTCACTTTGAACTTGGATAGCATGTTTTCCTACTTCCACAAAACCTCACTGACATACACCTTCATCGTAGGTGAAGTTCGCATGATCAATTTCGTCTCAATGATATTGGTCACATTATTATATTCATCGCACGCATGGATTTTATCCACTGACACCCTTCCATTCACGTCGTTTCATCAAATAACAATGACACTCTCTCCTTTTCACTTCGTTGCACTACATATCGACCAAGTTCTTCTTTTCATCCTCGACGCCCTACCCATTGACAAGTTTCCCTCTCTTGTCACAAATGCATCAGTGGAAATATTTCAACCTCTCTTCATCGGAGAGCACATAGAGGAAAATTTGCTTCCTCTTGACAACGATGATTGGGTCAGCGAAGCCCACTTTCTCCTTGAGGCTTATCTCGCTCCCCTCCCAGCTCAGATCCCTTCTTGTTGCATTCATCGTTCAATATCTTTAAATTTCCAAGGACTAAATTCTCCACGCCTATCTAGACAATTGATCAATAATTCCTATCTCATATGATTCACTTCAAATCGTAGTCGTAATCAAGTTCCTAGTGTTCCCCAGTGGATTTCTTCATGCACATGGTACTAGCTTGTTTGTTTTGGGTTTCTTGATGTTACAACTAAATATTCAGTGTGGAAGCCTCACCTAGCATCATATGGGTTAATCATAACACCTACAAGTCACGATATTTCTAGCCTAATCATCGCCGGCACCCATGACTTCGGTAGAATACTTGAATGGAATATCCAGTTGTCTCGCTAAAATCGCATCTCTATGATCTTCGCATCACAAAAAATGGTACCCTAATACAACATTGTATGAGTAAGTTATTAGTTTTTAAGTCAAGTTGGGTAATGGAAACAACTCATTCAACTAGGTTACTAGTTATCACCACCCATACGCAAAGGTCTCAATTTTTAAATGGTAATTGTTTTAGTGTAAAACTATTTAATTTAAAAACATATTTTAATTTAAATTCATTTCAATTATATAAAAAAAACATTTAAACTTAAATCTATTTAGGATTGGAATGAATTAAATTAAATATAATGTAAATGTATGTCAAAATAAATAGTTGAATGCTCAAACAAATGGGATAATCCTTGGTTTTAAAACTTACATGGAGGGGAGGGCCCATAGCCCACGTTCCCCCTCAACATTCCCCATTTAAACAAATGTATGCCCCTTTTTCAACCTATGCTAAGTCCTTTGCATTTGACATACATGATGTCAACCCCTTCCACGAGTCAGAGGACTTAATCCTAAGTTTGTCGAATAGTGCTCGGAAGAGTTAACAACAAGTTTTCCGAACATTTCTCGGAAGAGTTAACAACAAGTTCCGTGATGCTTTTCGGAAGGGATGATACTAACTACCTCGATGGTGTTCGGGAGAGTCAACAACAAGTACCGCGACTCGACAATAATAAAAGTAACTCCTATGATAGTTTCAAACTCATGGGTTATCATGTGATTTAAGTGGAAAATCAAGAACGTATATGTATATTTCTTAAAACATATGGACAAGTTTGGTGTTTTTCGTATTTTTTTAATGGAGAAGGAAGGGGGGATCCATGCATCTCAAAATATTGAATGGAGTATGGGATGGAGGGGACGTGGCATCTCACACCTTTTACAATTTTACTCATCATAATTATTTAATGTGCCATGGAAACGTGAGAGGAGGGGAAGGGAGGACTCATGCTCCCTTGTGTTTAATGTTTTTGGAATGTTTTAATGATTATGCTTAGCTTTCAGAGGTGATTTAGAGAGAGCCTCCATTTTAACATTAAAAAAAAAATCAATTATTTTATAGTGAGTTCCCTCGCCCTTATGAACTTATTTAAAAATCACATTCAAACAAAGAGCTATTATATGAGACCAAGTTTAATGCTTGAATATTCGATTTTAGTAAGTTTCGTAGCGCATGCATGATGATGATATAGAGGCGAGGTATAAACTTTGAATTTGTAACAACCAATTTCCCAAAGAGATGAGATGATATTATGCCAACACGATCATTCAGTAAGTTTTCATAACTCAACTTTCATCTTTCACTTGAGAAAGATCATGACTTGACTTTCGACACAAATCGAGGGAGTTACCATCAATGCCTTCGAGCAGGTCAGAGGAGTGTTGGTCCCCGGTTTTGACCATGATCTTTGCCTATATTACATACTACAGACCTCCATTCATATGCCAGTACCACCCTTTTGACCTCATTTTGACATACTTAACATCCCTCTACCATGCAAAAGGGGTCACCTAAGGTATCTT
>ML781629.1:498549-520563 GCA_009831015.1 Picea engelmannii | reverse complement strand
CACTTATCACCTCCACAAAAGAAAAGAATTATCCAACAAAGTGCTTACTATTCTTGGGTGGGGAGTGATCTCTTCTATACAAGTCCTGACATGATTATTAGGAGATGTGTCCGGGAAGATGAAATTCCTGAGATCTTCCAGGCCTGTCATGACGGGCCATGTGGAGGATGTTTTTCCGACAAACGAACAACATACAAGGTTTTGCAATCAGGATACTATTGGCCGACATTGTTCAAGGATGCAACGAAATATGTAAAAAGTTGTGACAGTTGTCAAAGGATGGGAAGGCCCACTGCAGCAGACGAAATGCCCTTACGACCACAAGTTGTGATTGAACCATTTGATAAATGGGCATTAGACTTTGTAGGGCCAATTTCCCCGATGTCAAGGAAGAAAAAGTACATCTTGGTGTGCACAAACTTTGTGACCAAGTGGGTAGAGGCAAAAGCCCTTTATCAAGCAACTGAGAAATCAGTGATTGAGTTCATGTACGAAGAGATCTTTACCCGCTTCGGCGTCCCACGAGAGATTGTCACAGACCAAGGTGCCCAATTTACTTCCAAATTGTTGAAAGAACTCACTGATAGATACGGGATCAAACACTGTAAGTCCTCCCCCTACCATCCACAAGCCAATGGGCAAGTGGAATCTACCAACAAAGTTCTGGAAGCAATTCTGACCAAGACCATACACTTGCATCATAAAGACTGGGCAGACAGACTTCTAGAAGCTTTATGGGCATACCGAACTACATGGAGGAATACAACTGGTCATACTCCTTAAGAGTTGGTATTCGGTAAACAAATCCTACTTCCCATAGAGTTTCAGATCCATACATTCCGCCTAGCAGCAGAATTGGGGTTGGATTTAAGTGAAGCACAGAAACAAAGGGTCATGCAACTTAATTAATTGGGAGAAATAAGGCAGGATGCTCTTCAAAGGACCATCCTTGTGCAAAATCAACGCAACAGGTGGCATGACAAGTACATCAAGAAAAAACATTTTCAATCAGGGGATTGGGCATTA
Source organism: Picea engelmannii (assembly GCA_009831015.1). Classification (NCBI taxonomy): domain Eukaryota; kingdom Viridiplantae; phylum Streptophyta; class Pinopsida; order Pinales; family Pinaceae; genus Picea; species Picea engelmannii. The sequence goes on along the minus strand of ML781629.1, from coordinate 519,537 downwards.
CTCTTCGATTCCAAATACAAGACTTTCAAAGGAAAAATTACAACGAGATGGTTGGAACCTTACGAAGTAGAAACTGTTTTTGATAACAGTTATGTCAAGATTAAGACCATAGACGATTCTCAGAACTCCTTTGTAGTGAATGGACACCGATTGAAAGTGTACAACAAGCCTTTGTCAAAAGATGATTTCTTACAGGAAGTGGCCAAGCAAACAGAACTAAAGATAGTAGGAGAGGAGTCTTCCTCTCCTGCTGCCCCTTGATCATGCATACTGTTTTAAAACTCTGTAAATAGTAGATTTTTAGAAAAAGAAAAAATCAAATAATATAAAAAAAAAAAAAAATTGTTTTCTTTTTTTCTTGGATGTGTTGATATTTTGTTTTCAGTTTTACAGGCTTCTCGGAACCAGTGCAGAATTGAACTCACGACGGGTAAGAAGGTAAGACTGTTTATTTCATGAGATTTTCTTATTAGCATGGCTAACTTGTTTTGCACCAGGTACATTCGAGCTTGTTTGCTCCCTTCGTTTGCTCATTAAAAATGAAAGGGGCATTTATCAGGAGGGATTATTCTTTACCAGACCTGGTGAATTATTATGGGAAAGAAACCCCTTGGAGTCTTCTTTTTGCATTTCCTCAGACTCTCTAAATATGAGGAAACAATGAGCATGAACTAGCTTGGGCTCATAAAATCCACAAGCAGGTGATTACTGTTCCAAAAAGATTATGTCTGCAAAAATTTTTCTGCACTCGTGTTGGATGATGTGGAATACATTAAGGTCCACCTTCCAGCAAATCTCACTCCATCGACATCAGCACCTTATCTGGAGCAGAGATTAGAGATTGTTTAGCACTCTGGACTCTGCATGCCTTAATGGCAGATGTCTTTGCTAGCAGCCATGGGAATACACCAATGTCTCTTGGTTGATAGATCCTACAGGTGACTCGACACCGACACCTCTATTCGTACCTGTTTAGGATGTGCTATAGGTACCTTGATGCCCATTGACATCACAGGTGGGTCATCTCGCATCGGTTAACAACATCCATTAATGGCTGGTAATCCGATGATTTCTGTTTGTGTTCGACTTCGACACATCTATTCACACAAATCAGACTTGTACCAGGAATGAAGCTTTGAAGTTGATTGAAGAAATGATTTCAGTGATCTTTTGCAAGACATAACAAGAATCCAGGTTCAGGGGTCATCCTAATATAATCTGTTGTCATAACAGGAAGTTTTTCTCAGAAATGGTATTAGTTGTTCAAATTCTTCTACAGACTCCTGAACGTCCCAGTGGTACCAGTCAGTACCAGTACCGAGTTTATCAGTTACAGGCCCAGTAGAAAGACCAGAGCAGCTACAACTTTCATGCTTTCAAATCCAGGCTTGGCTTCAAAAGATGATTCCACAGCAAGACTTGTGTATCAATGGAGAGGTAATATAGCTCAGATTTCTGAATATTCCAGTGGTACCAGTCAGTACCAGTGCATAGTTCTTCAGTTACAGGTGCATCAAAAGGACCAGAGCAGCTATAATGTTCGCATGCCTTCAGATCCAGACTTAGCCTCAAACGATAGATTCACAACAAACTTTGCATAACAGTGGGTAAAGGTAATGTAACTTAGGTGCGTATAAGTTCATATCGATTGATTGTATTAAGTTGCATACTAATGTTTGAATTACGAGTGCCTTAACTACCCCATAACATTCCATCATTTGTACGATTGGTACCTAATTACTGAACCTTCATGACATTTCGTGTCATGAACATCCACCATAACCGGGACTTATTTCGATTTGACTCAGTTATAATGACTCTACGCCCTCATACGACCGCCATCATGATCCGACACTCTATTTCATTCCACAGCAATTCAAATCCTTTCATATATATTTCGCCCCGACCGTTCCTTACACCACATTCCCTATCGCATTCTCCCCTTTCATCGCTCTCGTCGCCTCAACCAACCTCCGCTGCTACCGATCGACTCTCCCTGTTATGCCAAGAAGAGCTATGGTCGCCAACCATCACGAACCAGAAATCTATGCTGACCTGGAAGCCCTTCCAGAATATAAGGCCACGAGAGAAATTTTCAAGCAAGTCGGGTGGGAACCATTTCTAAAAAAATTCAATGGGTATAACGATGCCATCACCCTTCAATTCGCGCTGCATTTCGATGGTGAGACCGCCAAGGTAGGCGGATTGGAGTTCAGGGTCACAGAGGATTTTATTGCGGAGGCGATTCAGTTACCCACCACAGGTCAGAGGTGGACGAAGGGGCAACCGGTGGATAAGGAGCTTTGTGCGCAATTGTTAAAACCCTAGTACCGGAACACAAAATGGACCGAGGGAACGTCGCGGGCCTGGCTAGAGCCACAGTGGGCGCAGGTGTTGATCATCCTTCAGCGTTATTTAACATGCAAGGGTCGATACACCATTATCTTCCCCTGCCACGCCCGACTTCTACTGCACTTCACAGGTACCTTGTTGAATGTACCATTTTTCCTGTTAAAAAGTTTGAAAAGGATGGCTGAGCAGGTTCAAAGGGTTAGTGAGTTTAGGGGGAGTCTATTTCACTTCGGCTTAGTTAAGATATTGATTACATTTGCACTGTAAAAAAATCAATAGACTTGGGACCTCTTTGCTGCAAAAACCCTCGCTCGGGCCCAGTCAAAAGCTAAAAAGGGGAAGCCTGTTGCCCCACACAAAAAGCCGACCCCCAAGATAAAGAAAGTCAAGACCCTAACTAAAGACTCTGCTGAGAACCCTGAGCCCGAACCTCCAATCGACGATAAGGTAGAAAACCATGCTGAAATTGGGAAGACCACCACACCCACCGAGGCAAACATTACAGTCCCAAGCTCTCCCCCAGCCGCTGATAACATAATCGATGTGGAGGAGCTAGTTGAGTCAATTGATAATCCTAGGAGGAACCCAAAGAGAAAATGCAAAAGTGTATTGACAGGGATGGATGACTCAATACCCAGCTACACCACGCAAGAAAGACTGGAAAGCATAGATGGTCACGAGGAAGCCCCGGAGCCATCCGAGATGACCTGGACATTGTCCCAGCTCATTCGGAAAAATCGTAGGACCACTCGGCAGGCCCCTACACCCAAGAAAATTGTGCAGAATGAATCCTTCCAGGTACCAACCGGTACCTCTGTCCAAATGCCAAAAGAACCCACTCCCGGACCTAGTTCTGCTAACACCGATGGACCGAGCCCAATTGACAACTATGAACTCAGACCGAATCGTGATTTCGATCCAGTTAATACTTGTGAACTCAGCCCAAACCATGATTTTGATCCAGCTGATACTTATGAGCATAGCCCAGATCAGTTTACTCCTGCATCCAGTTCAAACCATAATTTCGATAGATCTCATACTCCTGCTCAAAGCCCCGAAGAGTTTACCCATGCGTCTAGCCCTCCAGCATAGCCCGAACAAGAGCAAACATTCGAAACCCACTACGAGCTCTCCTCCAGTCGGTCCTTGAAGCCGATGATGGCAAAATTAGAGCGCAGAAACAACAGACTAAAGGAAAAGTTGAATGAGTACCATGTATTGGACAGGCATGTCAAAACCGAAAACGAACTCCTGAAGCTCAGGGTGACCCACCTTTTGTCAAAAATCGGAAGGCTAAAGCAGAGGAAGAAAGATATTGTCAAAAGAAACAGGCAGCTTCAGAGGATTGCTAAGAAGCATGTCATAATCAACAGGGTCCTTAAGAAAGAAATGAGGAATCTGAAGAAGCRGGAGAGGCTACAGATGCTGGTTGCAGCTGCTGCAACCCTGTGATGGCTACCAAGTTTTTGATTTTTTTTGTTGCCTGAGGACAGGCAAGAACTTCAGTGTGGGGGTATGTTGGTCCCCGGTTTTGACCATGATCTTTGCCTATATTACATACTACATACCTCCATTCATATTCCAGTACCACCCTTTTGACCTCATTTTTACATACTTAACATCCCTCTATCATGCAAAAGGGGTCACCTAAGGTATCTTTGCATTTCAAGCTATTTTTATGCACTTTAATGCTCTAAATTGATAATGGACTAATATCACTTGGGTTAGGTACCACTGCTACTTTTGGAACAGGATGCCGGTACCAGGTACCAACTCGCACCGTGGAGGTACCAATGGAGCCGTTCGAGATCTGTGCATGATGGTGTGCGTTATGGTTCGAATGAGAGATAGAAGATTCGCAGGACAACTGGAGTCATTGCCACAGAGTGCTCAAAGACATCATGAAGCCTGGATCGATTATTCTTCAGCGTTCACACTTCGTGACACTACGTGTCACGAAGTTGTGAAATATGTTTTCAGTTTGATTGCAAGACTATTCTCGGATCGGGGATCCATTTGTTTGATGCATCTTTGTTATTCGACTGTTATGAACCATGAAACTTCTATTAAAACCCGAGATCACTGCTGAGAACGGGTTATGATTACCACTACTGTTACAGTTGCTATTTGCTATTGTTATCGTTACTGGATTATGTGATACCGTGAACCTATGCTTTAATACAGACTGTTGTTGCGTATATTTTGACTGTCATATGATCTGAATACTGTTTTGATGAGTTAATGAAGCGTGGAGTTACACTGTATCTGCATCGTATGATCTAGTCGGCTTTGGTCGTTTTCCACAGCGTTTGTGCCATTTGGTTGGGCCCGCCAAACTGGTGCAAGTCGCTGCCTTAATTTGCAATAGGTTTAGTTTGTGCTGTTATAGCTTTTGCTCATTTCAATATCTTAGAACTTGCATTAGAGGTAGCGTAGTGTTCACAGATTTAGCTTTGGCTTATCATAGTTTCAGTTCATTACAGTGTGTCAATGCTTGCTTACAGGACAGTTTAAAAGTTTCAGAATCGTGTTTATTCGTTCCTCAACAGACTCAATCTCCAGACTGTTATCTTTTTATGTTGGTGAATGTTAAACGCAGTACTGATGCCTGTAGGGTTAGCATATGCATATGATTGTTTGGATTTTCACTTTCACTTCGAACATAACTCAGGAGTAGCATGCATTTTGATTTGTTAGACAGTAGTGCCTAGCGTGTTTAGAACAGTTAGGTTAGAGTTAGAACAAAAGGAGCTCCTGGTACCAGTAGATAGTGTAGTGCTTTGTTTTTCCTGTAGATAGCATTAGATTAGTTTTGGATGCTCAGAATGAATGCATTTTCGAAATTACTCTGTGTGTCATGACTTAAATGGAAATCCTGATGGTAGATGATTGAACATAGAGGTAGAATGATTTCGTAGGATCACACTTTTGAATAGAAATAAGCAGTACCAGCATCGGAGTACAGGACTGTTTTTCTGTTGATGATTCAGATAGGAAATGCTCAGTTTTGAGTTAGTCATTAAAATTCAAGTTCTTAGAATAGGTGTGTGTTTTATTCTTAGGGTAGCATTCAAATAAAGACTAGACGCTTTCCTGCACATACTGTGTATCAGCTCGAAGTTTACCAACCCTGGTTTGACAATTTAGTGTTTCAGGTCACTTAAAAGCTTCAATTTAGCAGCCTGACAAGGAGTTAGTTCAAACTCCTCTGAGCAGGTCGGATAATTTAGTAATAACTCCTCTGAGCAGGTTGGAGGACTTATTTCAAACTCCTCCTAATAGGTCAGAGGATTTATTTCAAACTCCTCCGAGCAGGTCAGAGGAGTTAGTTCAAACTCCTTCAAACATAAGAAAACTGAATTTCATGAAATGGTCATAATGTTTGATTCGTGTGTCCGTTTTATGTGTTGTTTATACTGTTGGAAAGGGAATTCTAATATCTACAACTTTCTAGTTATAGGTTTTTAGAAATTACTAAATTATTTCCCTCATTTTTTAATATGAATATATGGTACCTTGTTGGCAACCCCGAAAAACGCAACGCCTCAAATTATGAGCAGAAGAAGAAGCATGAAATACATCCAAGGAAGTTCACTTGATATTTCAATCAGTTAATAGCTCAATTATTTGCATTCAAATGGTTATTATTGATAGTTTATTTGGAGTTATTCTCATCTATTGTATGTCAAATGTTGTCAGGTATCAAGCGAAGGAGGATCACGCTCAACATTGTCACGATGAAATCTATAGCTAAATACGATAAAGGAGAAATAACGAAAGATGTAGTAGTGATGGAAGAGAAACAAAGAAGTATCAAGAAAATGTATGAAGCAAATATCTAGAAACTCCATGTAACATACCTCGCCAGCCACAGGCTAGGGTATGCTACCTGCAAGCCCACCCTTGTACTTCCTTCTCATACCGATACCTTCTTTATTTATTAAATATGCATAAGATAAGAGAATTAACGACATGCACAGTAATATCCAACAATCATGCATGTTATAAAGATTCAACTAACGATAATTAAATATACAACGGAAAAACATTCATACATAGATAATAATATCACAACGAAGAGCACTTATCTTTATGAAAGATGACACCAACTGGTTGCAGACCAAGGACGTTTCACCCAACCATAGACACTACTACTCCAAATCTCAACAGCAGTGTCACCCCCGAGCCAGGGCTATGAATCCACAAGGAGGGTTCCAGAGTGAACTTGGCTTCCCAAACCAGTCAGCTCTCAAGCTCTCATAGGTCTCCCAACACTCACAACAATACAAGTACCCAACTCTCTTCTACCTAGCTTGCACCACCTGAGAGAACGAAGCTCAACCTTTCTTTGTCACGTAGTCCCTCAGGCAATCCTTCTCCTTATTCGACCCTCCAATGCAACTGGTCAAGAATATCAATGTTGGAACTCTCAGGAATCACAGCTATGGGCCATGCTAGACACATTCCATTTCATTTCAGACATGAAGGCCTCAAGGCACAACTGGATCACACCAGTGGCCACTACAACCAACTATCATGTGGCTAATTCTTTCGCAGTTTGGTCCCCCTTCCCAAGACCAATACGCAGGTGAGGATGAATGGAGGTGGTAGGTAAGTGCATGGGAGTGCATGAGGGTAATATTGAGGTAAGAAAAAAGGTGATGGAGCAGACAATCCAATGACCAACCCCACAATCAGACCAGGGGTGGGTTTAAATATGTTCATGGGGAAATCAAGAACCTCTTGGCCTCCCCAAAAAGCTCACATAACTGATTCCCCCCTTTAGGAAAAAATGTAATTAACATAGGAATAAACATTTAACCCCTCAAGCCCCCTCTCTTATGGAATCATATCCCCCTATAACTCTAGTCCTTGTCTGTCTAGCAACCAACCATGTATTTATTTTTAATAATGATCAAATCATTACATTTCTTGGGCATACTGGACCTTTAAATAATTGTTTAGGCACTTAGGTCTCTTAGCATTGTAACAATACATTATTTAAAATGGGGGTTCACAACCTGGGGTGTTACATCCCCTCCCCCTTATTTTGGCACTGTCCTTAGTGGATATACAAAATAGAGATCAAAATCTCAAATTTATTCAAAACATTGCGGTTACTCTGCCCACATGGAAACTTTATGCTCCCAGGTAGAATATTCAGGACCGTAATAGGTCCACTAGACTTTTACCAGCTCTATAACTCAATTCTGGAGCATTTTTAATTTTCTGTCCAATACCCATGTTGGTTGAAGCTCAAAATCTCCCTCTGTCTCTACCTGAATTAGATGCCAATCAATAACATGGTTAGGATCATGTACACATTTCTTTAGTAAAGAGACATGAAATACATTACGCACATTCATGGAAGCAGGTAATTCAATCATGTATGCAACTGGCCCTATTCTGTCCAATATTTCAAATGGACCATAGAATCTGGCTGCCAGCTTTGTACAACTACCCAATTTCAAAAAAAACTTCTTGGGCTTCACTTTCAAAAGTACATGCTCTCCTACTTTAAACTCTCTAGTTTTTTTGTTCTTGTCTACATAAACTTTCTGTCTATCCTGAGTTTCCTTTAAATTCTTCTTGATCTTAACCACTTGGTCTTCCATGTCCTTGAGCAACTCCAGCCCAAGTACCACTCTATCTGATGGGTTATCCCAACTCACTAGAGTATTGCATTTCCTACCATACAAGGCTTCAAATGGGCTCATTCTAAATGAAGCTTGATACCCATTGTTATATGCAAACTCAACCAAGTGTAAGTAAGCTTCCCACTTAGATGGCTTATCCATCACATACATTCTACACATGTCTTTAATTATTCGATTGATTCTCTCTATTTTTCCATTTGTCTGGGGGTGATATGTTGTGCTAAAGTTTATATTTGTGCCAAATCCTTTAAACAACCCCCTCCATAAGTTGGAGGTAAACTTTGTATCTTTGTCCGAGACAATTTTCCTAGGTATCCCATGCAACCTAGCAATTTCCTTCATGAAAATTTCTGCAATATTAGTCATTGTATGCGTTGTCTTCATAGGCACAAAATGAGCAGCCTTTGTTAATTTTTCAACCACCACCATGATTGAATCGTGTTGCTTATTCGTTCTGGGTAATCCTGTGATGAAATCCATGGTGATCACTTCCCATTTCTTCTCTGGAATTGGCAATGGCTGCAACAAACTTGTTGGGTGCCTATGCTCAGGCTTCACCTTCTGGCATTCCATACATTGATTGATGTAATCATCAAAATCCTTCTTCATTCCCGGCCAAAAGAATTGGCTTCTTACTGGTGTAATTTTTTTTTGGTAACCGGGATGTCCAACATAAGGAACATCATGCATTTCCTTCAGTACCAAATTCCTCAGTTCTCTGGAACTAGGAACGTAGATTCTATTTTTATGCATGAGTAATCCATCTTCCTTTATCTCATACTATTTTTTCTGTTGTATATCTCCTTGCTGTAAGTTTTCCTTTACCTGTAGGTAATGCTGATCTGTAACAAGACCATATAAAATTATGCTCTTCAAGTCTGATTGATGCATACTGACAGCAGTAGCATGCATGAGATGCACTCTCCTAGTAAGTGCATCAACAACTTTATTCTCATTCCCCTTGATATGCTTTATATCGAAGTCATACTCACTTAAAAATTACAACCATCTTGCTTTCTTTACATACTCCTTAATTTGAATTTCTTTCCCATGAGATAATGCCTCCACATCCTCAAGGCGTAAACAATGGAATCAAGTTCCAAGTCACGCATGGCATAGTTCCTCTCATGTTCCTTAATATTTATAGACTCATATCCAATGACATGTCCATTTTGCGCGAGGACTCCCCCAAGTGCTTCCTTACAAGCATTTGTACATACCACAAAACTTTCATTTGGGTCAGTAATCTTTAACACAGGTGCACTAGTAAGTAATTCCTTCAACAGATTAAAATTATTTTCACACTTGAGTGTCCATTCAAATTTACAAAGAAGTGATGGGATGGACAATCTTAGAGAACCCTACTATGAACCTTGTGTAGTAGTCAGCTAATGCAATAAAAGATCTGACCTCTGACACATTTCTGGGTGTTGGCCACCCTCTAATGGCTTTGATCTTATCTGGACCTACTATTATGCCATGCTTTGAAATAATGTGTCCCAAGTAATGGATCTTCTTTTGATAAAAATAACACTTACTCAACTTGGCATACAACTGATATTCTCTTAGTACTTGCAATACCGATCTTAAGTGATGTTCATGCTCCTCTTCAGACTTAGAATAGATAAGTATGTCATCCAAGAATACTATGACAAACTTGTCCAAATAATTTATAAATATGCCATTCATTAAGAACATGAAGACATTTAGTGCATTGGTCATTCCAAATGGAACCACTACAAATTCATAATGACCATACCTGGTCCTAAAGGATGTCTTATGAATTTCTTCTTCCTTGATTCTTACCTGATGGTATCCTTCCCTCAGATCAATCTTTGAAAATATCTTTTCTCTTCTTAGCTGATCAAAGATGTCATCAATTTGGGGTAGCGGATAAACAACCTCGAGGTTCCATCCTTCTTTCTGACAAAAAGTATTGGTTCTCCCCAAGGTGAAACACTTGGACGTATGTATTGTTTCTTCAACAATTCCTCCAAATTCATTTGTAATTCTTTTAACTATGGTGTGTTCATTCTGTAAGGTGTTTTTGACATCAGGACAGCTCCTGGCACTAAATCAATTGAGAAATCTATCTCCCTTCTTGGTGGCAATCTGGGTATTTATTAGAATACATCTTCAAATTCTTGTAGTAACGAGAAATATTCGAGGCTTGGCCCCTTCATATTATCTGTCTCTTGCAAATGAGTTGCATATAGTTGACATCCTTTTATAAAACATCTTTTCAGCTGTAAGGCCGAAATCTCCCTTATAGAGATGGGTCTTGGAACTCCTTTCACAGTGCTTTGTTTTCCATTTCCATCAAGACATGTAAATGTATTGTTATGACAATCTAGGAATGCATGATGCTTGTCCAACCAATCCATCCCAATCAGAACATCATAATACCCCAATGGTATGATATTTAGGTCAATGCTAGTATTAATGCCATTAAGACTTATGGAACAACTTTTGACCATATCATGGATTCTTCTTTTGGTTCCAGTGGCTAACTGAACCAAACTTGCTTTTCCAAGTTTACTTTTATCCAAATATAATCTATCCACTATCTTAGCATCAATCTAGCAATGAATTTCTCCTGAATCAATCAAAATAGCAACAGACTTATTTATGATCTTACCTTCCACCTTGATCATATTGGACTGGTACTTTTCTTTTCGATCATTTAAAGATGCATAGATTCTTCCCATATCTTTGACTGTTGTAGCCTCTTGGATGTTGTGCACAGTCTTCACTCTGTCTTTTCTGTGTGGGCAATCCTTATACAGGTGATCTTCCTTGCATCCCCAACATTTTATTGGTGGTATTCCCCTTTTTCCCAAGGAATCTTCCTTCCTGAAATCTCCCTTAGCATATTGATCTTGATGATTTCTATTAGGCTCATTCCTATTGAAGGGAGGTTTGAATCCTTTCCTCCTCTAATCGGACTTCACATTTTTCTTGTCCTTCCAATATTTCTATAGGGATTCTCTTCCCTAGCCTTGTTCATATAGGTATTTATCCTTCCTAATGGCCTCAATCAAGGTCTTGGGTTCATCAAAATTGATCTTTTCCTTATAAAAGATTGGCAATCCACTTAGAAATCTTTGTATTTTGACTTTCTCATCACCAATGAAGCTGACATATTTTAACAATCCCAAGAACTTCTTCTCATGCTCTGCTATAGTCATGCTTCCCAACCTGAGTTCAAAGAACTCTTTCATTTTCTTTTCATAGAAATTCTCTAAGAGGTACTCCTTCTCGAAGTACTTCTTGAACTGTTTCCAGTGATCCTACTTTCATTAGCATGCTCCACTTGCTTCAGTTGGTCCCACCACACTGCATCTTTCGCATGTAAATGGTAGGTGGAAATCTTGGCTTCGAGTTTTGATGAATAGTTATGCAACTAAAAATATCTTCGGATCCCAAGCAACCATGCTTCGACATCATCTTCCCTTTCTCTTTCACCATCGAAGGAAGGTGGCTTGAGATTCCTCAACTCTCCTTGCAAACTGTCTACCTCTTGTTTACTTCTTTGTTGCCTGATAGGGGACACCTCTAAACTACTTACGATATCATCTGATGCATAAATCTTTCTTTCTGATTAATGAGGTGAGTGGTTTCCATGAGCTCCACTAGCACTTATGGAATAACCATCTCTTCCATGATAATTTCTCCTTTCATGACCCTTTCCTTATTCCTCTTTTATTGAGTTCGATCCCTTCTTTGTTTGCCTTTACAACTGATTCAATCTCTACAACACTTGAGCATTTATCTGACTTTTTTCTCTCATCAATCTCTTGTTGTCTGCTTTGTAGCTCCGCTCTTCCATCTTCAAGCTTATTACCGTTTCTATTAATGTTTCCTTCTCTCCTTTTCCCTTGCATCCATTGGAATCTGTCTCTACATTACCAACTCTGGTATTTTGGCCTTCGACCTCCTTATCATGACTGGAGGCTCCCTCGCCTTCTTCCATTTCCTCAATATGCATCCTAAGCTGATGTGATTAAGCCCCTTAATTATGCAAAATTTGCAAGTGACCATTTTGTTAGAATTATGCATATGATAAATAAAATTGCCAAACCATGCTATAGGTCTATTTCTTTTTCTTTGTTCGTGGAAACCATATCCTCATTCTTTGAAAATAATAGTGTCCTATTATCCTTGGCTGGCACATAATTTCATCCTGTGTAGGCGCTTCCTTCAAACCACCTTCCCAGGTGACCACGACTAGAAACCGCAGCTAAATTCTTCCTTAGCACCTTTATGTCTTGAAGACAACCAATTCGTCCCTTATCCTTCCGTCCTTCAGCTCTCAATTTGCATATGTCCACGGACATGACCCTTCTCTTAGCTGAAAAAGCGCTTGTCCAGAGCTTCGGGACTTCAAAACTTTCAGCCAGGACTGAATCAATGGTCCTCTTCCTCCTTCACGATCAACGATCGAGATCCACTTTGGGACTTCACGCTTCAGGAGTCTCAAATTTTATCTCTTGCCTCCTCCCAGAACGCTTTTGCCGGGAGTTCATGATATGTCGACACGTGTCTTCCCACAAATCGATGTTTGTGAATTTCTTCAGCTCTTCGGGCTTCAGAAGTTTCAAACTTCCCTCCTACACTTTCTCCCGAAGTGCTTTCACCCGAAGTCGACGATCCTTCGACGTGTGTCTTCTGGAATCAATGGTCGGTATCTACTCCATCCTTCGGTCCTTCCGAAGTTTCAAAACTAACGCAAATTGCCACATATTTCCCCTATGGAGTGCCCAGTCTCCGGACTGCACGATCTATCACAACCTAGTCAAATGATGGAAGCGGACACGTGGCCCAATCGGGAAGGTGACACATGTCACATTCTAATTGAATTTTCAATATTCCAAATGCTCAAATCTTACCGACACATGGCACACATCCCATGTGTCCACATCATCCAGTGTTGGGTATGTGTTATATTCTTTGCACGAGTAGTAGTGTCTGAGCACCTGCGCCGGGCGCGCAGGGGGGTAAGAGGGGGGCAGAGCCCCCCGCGCAGGGGTTTGGGCGCAACGCCCCCGAAAAAAATTTTTGGGCCGACATATTTTCGCCGGTTTCAGGCCGACATATTATCGCCGGGCTGACATATTTCCGGGACGACATATTTCAGGGACCACATGATATTAGGTGGTTTTCGACACATGGTTTTTGCCGATGGTTTTCTCTTTCCGGTTAAGGAATTAGGGTTTTGGACTAATCCAGGTCATTAGGTTAGGGTTTTGGATGCCGCTGGCTCCTATATGTATATTGTATTGTAAACAATGTAACACAATGTGTATCAATATAATATATGTTGGTTTTCCCGGTTTGGGTTTCCAGGTGAAAAATCTCTGTGTAATGTTTGTATTTGCCATTGTATCTTTTCTGTTCTTTTTTGAATATCAGTTTGCAATAGATATTGTACAAGGTTATAATTTACATCCATGTGACATCCACAACCCACATCACTTTAGAATTCTGGGGTCCGCATCACCTCCAGGTGACATCATCATGCCCCACCACCTCGGCTCTTTGGGCTTCGGAACTTCGGGAGTTTTCATACTAACACATTTGCAATTCTCCCAAACTCTAAATTCCTAGACTGGCCAATCTGTCACCATGTGTCCTCTCGAATCGAAAGGCTAAGATTCACTTTAGGTCTTTACCCAGAGTCTACAGATATACTCTACGTGTCCTCCTAAATCTGACAACTGAGGTTTACTTCGGGACTTCGGACTTCAGAAAACTCAAACTGCAACCCTTTTTCTTTGAAATGTTTCTATCTAAAGCTCACGATCTACTAACATGTGTCTCCCATGGATTGATGGATACAATTTCTTCGGGACTCCAGACTTCGGAAATCTCAGATTTCAAAACTTGTCTGGCCCCACTGGCTTTTATCCGAAGCCCTGGATCTAGTGACGCGTAGCTCTTAACAGATCGATGGTTGAGATCCTTTTGGGTCTTCAGGTTTCAGAGATCTCAAACTTCAAAACTTGTCCTCACTCTCTCTATCCCGAAGTGATTTCACTTAGAGCACACGATCGATTGACATGTGTCCTCCTATAGATCGATGATCCCCAACTACTTCGACTATTCATAGGTTCGTCGCTCGAGTACCAACATGTCACATCACTACATGCCTTTCAAATTGTGGAGGAACACATCAACGATTTGGAGTAACTTTCTTTTCACCCCGCAATTCTCCTAATGCTGATACGTAACCCCTTAGGGAAACCATAGTTTGGATTGGGAGACCGCCTTGGGAAATTAACTACCATGCAACTTGGTTCCCCGCAATGCCTCATGTCCGTTGATCTCACTCTCCAATGGGATCCAATGGTCATGACCTTAACCTTGCTTCCTTTTTATCGGACGACCCTTGTTCACCTTTCCTCTAATCTAATGATTCTATATCTCTCCTGATCCTACAGTGGCAATCACTCCTAAATTCAAAAGGAACAATCATGATACTTCAAACCCTTCTAGAGGATCTATGATGTTTGGTCTCCTGCGTAGCTTCTGCAATGTCATTCCTCCTGATGTTTTCAATTTCATGGTCAGAGTTCGATCTCGACCATGAGACTCTGACCAACAAACCAGGCCTATACCGACCCAGTGTTTCAACTAGAAGCTCTAATGCCAATCTATAACATACCCCACCAACCACAGGTCGTGGTATTCTACCTTCAAGCCCACCCTTGGACTTCTTTCTCATACTGATACCTTCTTTATTTATTAAAGATTCATAAAATAAGAGAATTAACGGCATGCACAATAATATCCAACAAGCATGCATGTTCTAAAGATTCAATTAATGATATTTAAATATATAGCGGAAAAAAATTCATACACAGATAATAATATCACAACGAAGAGCACTTATCTTTATGAAAGATGACACCAACTAGTTGTAGACCAAGGACGTTCCTCCCAACCGTAGACACTACTTCTCCAAATCTCAACAACAACGCCACCCCCGAGCCAGGGCTATGAATCCATAAGGATGATTCCAAAGTGAACTTGGCTTCCCAAACTAGTCATCTCTCAAGCTCTCATAGGCTTCCCAACACTCACAGCAATCGAGGTACCCAAGTTTCACCACCCGAAAAAACGAACCTCCACCTTTCTCTGCCACATAGTCCCTTAGGCAATCCTTCTCCTTATTCGGGCCTCCAACACAAATGGTCCAGAATCTCAATGTTGGAACTCTCAGGACTCACAACTGTGAGCCATGATGGACATAGGCCACTGCATCTTAGACATGCAGGCCTCAAGGCATGACTAGATCACACCAGCGTCCAATACAACCAACTATTCCATGGCTAATTCTTTCGTAGTTCAGTCTCCCTTCACGAGACCAATATGCAGGTGAGGATGGATGGAGGTGGTAGGTAAGTGCATGGGAGTGAGTGAGGCTAATAATGAGGTAACTCAAAGGTCACAGAGCGGACAAGCCATTGACCAACCCCACAATCGGACCAGGTGCAGGTTTAAGTATTTTCGTGGGGAAAATAAGAACCTCCTCGCCTCCCTAATAAGCTCACGTAACCGATTCACCCCTTTAGAAAAAAAGGTAATTAACATAGGAATAAGCACTTATCCCCTCAAGCCCCCTCTCTTGTGGAATCATATTCCCTTATAACTCTAGTCCTTGTTCATCTAGCATCCAACCATGTATTTATTATTAATAATGTTCAGAAATTACATTTCTTGGGCATACTGGCCCTTTAAATAATTGTTTGGCCACTCAGGCCTCTCATCATTGTAACAATACATTATTTAAAATGGGGCATCACAACCTGGGGTGTTACACTCCATGACGATAGACTGTCAAACTTAGGACAACGAAGATGCCCCCATACCCAAAGACAATCTTCATGATGTGCAAGACACATATGGCCAAAATCCATGAAGACCCACTAGCGTTAGGAGACAAATTAAAAATGAAACCATTGTCCTTGTTGCTCATCATCACAAAGAATATGGGGACAAACACTAAAATATAGAAGGTCATTGAGGGAGATGAAAGGCCAAAGGTCTTATTGAACCTCAATAAATACTAGAATAGAACCCAAAGAAAGGGATTTTGGCTCTTCAATCATTGTACACTTATGAACTACTTTGGGAATACAATGTCTAATAAATTGGAGAGTTGTTCTAAGAGTTTTCAGGTACTATTATTGAAACTGTTAATACTAAGAAACCATTAGGGCCAACTTTTGACTGAGAGAAGGACTTGCATGTGTTGTTGTTTTGTTGTGAACTATTTCAAGCATAATGTTTGTTGTTCACATGGGTTGTAAGAGAATGTTTGTTTATGGACTATTTTGATGCAATATATGTATTCTTGCATTTTTTCCATTCTTTCTTATATTACATGTCCAAAGAGAATGAGCTAATAATGTATGTGATACAATGACTTAGACTTTTCTGGTTATATATTCATGTGCATGTTTTATTTGAATTTATTTCTTCATTTCAACTATCTGGGTGAAGTTACTGGTAGAGTTAGTTTCATGCCACAACTCATTCACTTAAGTTAATTCGCTCCTATCTAGGATAGATAAGATTATAATTAGATTAGGCCTGCCTTTAGATAGTCTTCATATACATCTTCTGTTTTCAAAACCACCCATCACTCACCCTCATTGGTGGACCGAGCCATAACCAGTAGAACCAAACCAACAATGATTGTTGGGGCAGAATCAAGATGGGTTCCTTATTCCAAACTGTAGAGGTCTAATTGGGACTTATTACCGTGGAGAACCCCTTACTATTGTTGGGAGAATTTGGACCCGCCAACAAAATTTGCACTAGAAGGAGGGCTAGATGACAAGCCTTCCCATGTGGAATCATTTCATTTAACTCTTAACTAGCCCATGGCTCCTCTCCATACCTCTATATTGGATGACCCTTTGAGTCTTCTAAGACCCACCGAGGCTATTTCCCTCAAGACAATCAATCTCTTGTCAAACCCAAAATTCAATGGTGGAGGGAATGTATTTGCATTCACACATCTAAATCAGTATGACATCACTTGATGAAATATTAAGATTGTTTATGACAATGAAATATGTTTACTTTTCATCCTCACATTCGAAGGGTGAATTAAATCTTGGTTTAGTACATTGCTAGCAAAAACAATTCATACCTCGAAGCAATTCATGGAAATGTTTATCGTTGCTCATGAAAATTATGTTTATGATGAACTCGTTGATGAATTGGAAGAAATTTGTAGGCTAAGGAATGAATATGAGAATGATTTATTTCGTAGAGTCGTGTAGATTTATTGTATATTTCTTGAAAGGGATGAACCCTCGGGATAACAAATATTTGATTGGTTTTCATATCTCGCCTCTATTTCCAAAGAATGTGATCTAAAAGATCAAGCCATATCATATTCACATAATTTAGATCCAACCACAAATGATATAGGGGGCATAATATTCAACCAACACTCTGACACAACTGCAGTGGAATCTTTATCAGTAATCCTATAACCTGTAGCCACAGAGTGTGAACCATGTAACAATAGCCTTTCTGAAAATCATGATCATATTTTGGTTTATGATACATCTCTTACCGAGGAAATCCCATCATCTTCAGAATTTGAAGATCTTTCATGCAATGTATACAAATCTGTTTGATGGTTATCATCCACATGAGCAACCATCCTTTTATCATATTACACTCTTCACATTATTATTTTGGTAATGAAACGTTGAATGATATACTGAATCAGGAAGAGTGTCCAACTTTGATCGATTGAACACTCATTCTTAATCACACTTCATCCAGGATGTATCACTTTGAAACCCCTTCACAATTTAAATTTCTGGAACATGTTGAACCACAATCTAATCATAATGATCATGTTTTTCATGACTACTTTTTTGTCCCAAAATTGAGTGTGGTTACCAAATTTGTTGGAAAATGTTTAACAGGCAGCGTATGGTTGTCATTGATGGCAAGTACAACAATGAAGATGGAATGAGTATAGGAAGAATGTAATAGACGGGCACTAGAAGTATTTTGGGAAGAAGCTGCAGAGCAACCTTGATAAGATCAGAAGAGATAGTGCAGAGGATGCTTGGTATGTTTTAAAGGCAGTGTAAGCTTGTCATTAATGGCAAGTATAACAGTGATGATGGCTTGAGTACAGAAGCGATGATCAACAGGAAAATAGAAGATAAGTCCAGGAAGATCGAATGATCAAAGGAAACGCAACATTGATAAAATGATCGAATGCCTGAGAAGCATTTTTGATCATTGGATCTCATTCAAAATTCCTGAAAGAATGAGGGCCGTCAGATCAGAACATAGACAAGAAGAGCACTGAATAGGAGGATAGATCTCAGATGTTAGATCCAAGCGAGGGATCCAACCATCGTTGGATCAAGGAGAACCTGTACGTTCTTTAAAGTGAAAGGAGTAGCGGGCTCACAAAATCCCGCAAGAAGGAGGACCGTCCATCTTCAGGCAGGACACGTGGACATAGATCAACATTTCGCTGATTGGAAAGTCAAAGGAGTGAAATGATCCAACCTTTCAACTCACGAAATCGTGATATAATCTCGACCGTTGGATCGAGGAAAAATATGGACCATTGATCAGACACAATGAAGGATCGTGGAGTTGGGAAATCACGATAAAATATTGACCGTTGATCCAAGAGGGACACGTGGGGAAAGAGCATCATTTCGCTGACTGGAGAGTCAAAGGAATGGGGTTCCCTAACCTCCAAAAATCGTGATATGTGAAATCGTGACTTAACCATAGCCGTCAGATCAAGATTTGATCTGCACTGTTGATCCAACTCCATTTCAAAGTTTTGCGGATCGAAAGTTGGAGATGTCAAAGAATATTAACCATAGGAATCTCGAAATCCCGATATGTGAAATTGTGACTTAATATGAGCCGTTAGACCAAGGTTTGATCTGGACCGTTGATCCCAGTACATTTCAGAGTTTCGAAAATTGAGAGATGGAGAAGTCAGAGACTCTCAACATTAGGAGTCTCGAAGTGCCGAAATGCAAAATCCCAAAACAGACACATCAACAAACCTAAGAACATGTGGCACAACCAGGCAATGACAAGTGTCAAGATGATTCAACACTTCATGCACATGTGAGTCACAAATCAGAGTGACATGTGGCAGTATTCAACACGTGTCAACACGTGTGACATCAACAGATTTACACCACTTCAGAGTTTCAGTAATTGGGAGATGGACAGATGTCGGAGGACAAGGAGGGGCTAAAGGGAACGAGCCTTGGCACACGGTCAGGTGGAGAACAGACGGTCGGTGGGGAGGAGAATGATACAAAAGGTGACACAACAAGAATGGCGCCCTTCCTCGATACCCCACCATTCCGGACACCCCCCTTTTAATTAAAGGCAGAATGGAAAAGGGGGTCCGGAATCGCTTGAGCATCGTTGGTCTAGGTTCTTCAATCTTGGCCACTCGAGAGATGCGCACCCAATTCCAGACCCCCCCCCTCCGCTTAAATATAGAATGGCATGGGGGCTTTGGAATCCAATCCCGACCGTAGATCTTGGAGCACAGATTCTGGCCATCCCAATTTTCTCGCTGCATATACAACGGTGCAGATGAATTTGAACAATATCGGAGGGCAACTGTAGCACAACACAATGTAACTGCCAAAAACCACTGATGGTTTCTTCCAGAGGACTCGAAAACACTTCGGGATGAATGACAGAGGAGGTGAGGAGTCTCTGAGAGGGATGAAGATGTTCGTGGAGGTGATTGACAACCGATGAGCATTGAGGCCTGTAACTGAAATAGAGAAGGTGAGTTCAACTGTCACAGAGAAGATGAAGAGTCTCAAACTGCCAGGGAAGCTGAGGAATCTCAGTATAACATACAGTCATGCTGGACACGTGGGACGAACCACCAGAGAAGTTGAAGAGTCATGATGATGATCAGACAGAGCACTTGAGCAGTGGAGGATAACGACGCCGAGTCAGCATGTAGAGGCATTGCGAACATTGCATGCACAAGATGCACAGAAGCTATAAATATACACGGTGAAAACAAGAGAAAAGGGTTGTTGTTGCTGTTGGATTTTGCTGTGGTTGTTGTTGGTGAAGGTGATTCATGTGTGAAGAAGGAAGAGAGTGCAGCAACTGAATTGAACAGAAGAGGAACTTTGCAGCTAATGGACATGGCGCACAGAGAATAAAAAGCAGAAGAATAGACAGCGCAAGTCATGTGTGCAAAAAGGCAATGAGGCAGACAGTTCAACGAAATGTAGCAGAACAATGATGAGTTTGCTAAGCCATTGTTTAACATCATATCACTGTAATAAGTTTCAGTAGCAAAGATTTATATTTTAGGTTGGAAGGGAGGTGCTAGGGAGGACTATTTTCCTCATAGGTTCAAGTGGGTGCTTGAACATAGGGAGTTGTAGCTTCCACATTGTTGCAACCAGAGAAACCAGGGTGGCAGGGTGGTGCAAGGGAGAACTCTTATTCTCTGCTATACAAGTTGGTGCCTGTATGAATGGAAGTTGGTGCTTCCATCCAATTGGTGCTGGAAACACTTAGGGAGTTAGTTCTTCCTTCTAGTTGGTGCTAGAGAAACCAAGGAGTTGGTGCTTCCTTCTAGTTGGTGCTAGAGAAACCAAGGATTTGGTGCTTCCTTCTAGTGGGTGCTAGAGAAAACAGAGAGTTGGTGCTCTCAACAAGTAGCAGCTTGCGAAACAGAGGTTGTAGCCTCATTATGAGTTGGTTTTCATATGTATGATAATGTAAAGAATGTAACTATTACTTATCATATAAATAAAAAGAGGTTTTTACCCTTTATGGGTTTCCTCAAGAAATATCTGTCTCTGTGTATCACATGTGTGTGACTGATGTTGAATATGCTATTGCTTACTTCCCTGCACTATTGTGATTTTCCTTCAGTCTTTTTGCAAAGAGTTTAAAAGAAGAATAATTGTTTAAGCAC
>ML781629.1:471077-493559 GCA_009831015.1 Picea engelmannii | reverse complement strand
CACCACTTAAATATATAATGGAAGGGGGGATTTATAATCCAATCCCGACCGTAGATCTAGGAGCACAGATTTTGGCCGTCCATATTTGCTCGCTGCATATCCAACGGTGCAGATGAATTTGAACAAGATCGGAGGGAAACTGTAGCATGATATAATGTAACTTCCAGAAACCATTGATGGTTTCTGCCAAAGGACTCGAAAAAACTTCGGGATGAATGACAGAGGAGGTGAAGAGTCTCTGAGAGGGATGAAGATGTTCATGGAGGCGATTGACAACTGATGAGCATTGAGGCCTGTAACTGAAACAGAGAAGGTGAGTTTGAATTTCACAGAGAAGACGAAGAGTCTCAAACTCCTAGAGAGGCTAAGGAATCTTAGTATAACATACAGTGATGCTGGACATGTGGGGCGAACCACCAGAGAAGCTGAAGAGTCATGATGATGATCAGACAGAGCACTTAAGAGGTGGAGGATAATGGCATGGAGTCAACATGCAGAGGCATTGCGAACATTGCATGCACAAAATGCACAAAAGCTATAAATATACACGGTGCATAGAAGAGAAAAGGGTTGTTGTTGCTGTTGGAGTTTGTTGTGGTTGTTGTTGGTGAAGGTGATTCATGTGTGAAGAAGGAGGAGAGTGCAGTAGCTGAATTGAACAGAAGAGGAACTGTGCAGTGAATGGACATGGCATATAGAGCATAAAAAGCAGAAGAACAGACAGTGCAAGTCATGTGTGCAGAAAGGCAATGAGGCAGACAGAGCAACGAAATGCAGAAGAACAATGATGATTTTGGCAAGCCATTGTTGAACATCATATCACTGTAATAAGTTTCAGTAGCAAAGATTTATATTTCAGGGTGGAAGGGAGGTAGTAGGGAGGACTGTTGTCCTCATAGGTTCAAGTGGGTGCTTGACCATAAGGAGTTGTAGCTTCCATATGGTTGCAGCCAGAGAAACCAGGGTCGTCGGGTGGTGCAAGGGAGAACTCTTGTTCTCTGTTATACAAGTTGGTGTCTGTATGAATGGAAGTTGGTGCTTCCATCCAGTTGGTGTTGGAAACACTCAGAGAGTTGGTGCTTCCTTCTAGTTGGTGCTAGAGAAACCAGGGAGTTGGTGCTTCCTTCTAGTTGGTGCTAGAGAAACCAGGGAGTTGGTGCTTCCTTCTAGTGGGTGCTAGAGAAAACAAAGAGTTGGTGCTCTCAGGAGGTAGCCGCTTGCAAAATAGAGGTTGTAGCCTCATTATGAGTTGGATCTCATATGTATGATAATGTAAAGAATGTAACTATTACTTATCATATAAAGAAAAAGAGGTTTTTACCCTTTATGGGTTTCCTCAGGAAAAATCTGTCTCTGTGTATCACATGTGTGTGACGGATGTTGAATATGCTATTGCTTACTTCCATGCACTATTGTGATTGTCCTTCAGTGTTTCGGCAAAGAGTTTAAAAGAAGCATAATTGTTTAAGCACAGTAATAACTGATTCACCCCCCCTCTCAGTTGTCCAACAAAATTATCATTCATTGATCCTTCACAATATGAGATTTTTGACCTTGATGCACATATGCTAATCACTGCAAATCTAAAATATGTAGAGCATAATGAGTTTGTTGATCATCTTGAAGAAATTATAGCAAATCAACAACCCATCACCATGAAAAGCATAGGAAACATTGAGTTAATCTAGGAAATGTTATCACCTCAACATGCCCTAGAATTACTTGTTATTCCTCAGGGAAAAATTCACCAATCGTCCTTGGATTCTATTTCAATGATCTAACACTCCTCGCATTATTTTGTTGATGTCATAGGAGAATAATTAGAGCTGTATTTCCCTTAATGTTTCCCTCGGACAATCCACCGTCATCTCTCCTCTTAGCATGTAGAGTACATGAAATTTGAACCTAGTGAGATCTACATCGGCAATGAGACACTCCAATTTCTATCGATGATTATGTCAAGTTCCTATTGTCTTATTTATACTCATGGGATGAGAAATATCACCCACTCCAATACTCCCTTACAAAATCCATTGGATGCAATTTTCATTCATGAGCATCATCAGGTATGTATCTCATTGTTGTTTTCCTTCCAGCAATCATATGATCATAATTGTAAATTTTATGATGGAATTGAGTCATGGTTGGAGGAATATTACACATATGCATGTACTGTAAATCATAAAGCCACTAAATTTAATTTGTTGAGTGGAGACTTGTTTGAGTCAATTCTTCCGATCCTTCATATCTCATTACTTCATTCTCTGTAATTGGCCTTCAATCAACCTGTGATTTATGGTTTGGAGTTACTTGATTGGCTTCATTGGAACTATGGTTATACCTAGCTTCCTTTCCGCCAATGTAGTTTAGGTTAGAAATAGTATTAGCATAGTCGGCTTACTTTATTCCTACAAAGCTTAGATATTTATTTCTTATTTTCATCTGAATAGGATAGGTTTAGATTTGTTATGTTTTCTTCAATAAAGATCACCAAATGTCATTAGATTAATTTGAATTTAGTGGTGATTTATTTAGTTTAATTTCCTTTTCATCAAAGTTTTCTTCTTTTAGTGCAATGCTCTTCATTTTGTTTCACTAAAAGTTTGGGTTAATCTTGGTTTTTCTCCATATTCATGAGGAAACCATGTGCAGGAATTCTCTAAAATTTTCAATTGCAAAATTCACTTGTCTCAAAAACATTTACTCTAACATTGATAGTTGGGAAACTAGTTACCCAAAAATTTTGAAAGAACATCTGTTGGGAAATTCTTTACAGTTCGACCAAGATTGAGTTTGTATCAAAAGAATCATGTTTTTTGTTCACTACCTTACTCAAGATGGTGTCTATTGAGTAGAACCCACTCAATCATTTATGGATCTATGATAGAGGGTATTCCTAAGACTTCATGGTACACTTATCTATTTTTCCCAGTCTTAAAGTTTGTTTTCAATCATGGGGGGAAGTAATACTATATTTAACATCTAGTATACACCTCGAGGAATAGAGTATCAATTTTTAGTCTCTCTCTGATCTTATCTCAATTCAAATATTATATCAAGGATATTGGTCAATAAAATGTCTCTCAAGAAAATATATTTAGGGAAGGATTGGTAATCGTGATAGTTATAGTCATGTTTGTTGTCCAAAAAGAAAGATTCCACTAGACAAACCAAAATTCAAGATCAAGACTACCCTGTCTCCTGGAAATTGGAATGGGTGATACTCATGGAATGATATCATACACCCAAAAATATTTTGGTTATCATTTTCATATCACCGTGGTAAGTATTTTTCAAAAATATTTTTTGAAGTTGATCATGAAAATATATATTCATTTCAAAAGAAATACAAGATTTAAGGAAGACACACATCTCAAGAAGGTTTGAACTAACCACAAAACATTAGAACTATGGTTAACTGGACATGTCAAGATGTAACATAATTTCTAGATCTTGAATAAGTGAAAATAAAATAGACATGTAAAAAGGCCAAAGCAAAGGAGCTTGATGTGCAGTGAAGTGGAGATATAGCCAACCCTTTATCCCTAAAAAACAAGGCTCCACAAATGAATTGGAAGCCTTCAGAAAACCATGATGAGAGGTGTAATTATCAACCATTGCTAGCACGAAGACCTATCTGAATGAAGTATTACATGTATTTTCTTTCACATGGATTGATAGTTTCAAGAAATTGCAAATTTCTAGCTAGTCAAAATGCGTGAATATCCTCCTAGATGCTGAAAACACTCAATATATAATTTCTTTATCAGTAAAATGCTTTTCCTAATTACATATTGTTGATCATATTTCATCTAAAATTATTGATTTTCAATTGCAATAATAAATTGGACCGAATTCATCTCCAACCTTGAATATGTCATCTCTCCTAATTGAACACTTTTCTTCCCATTCTTTCATCATCATCTCTTCCCTTCAAAGAAGTTTGTTTCTTCAATTATTTTATCTTATGACCTATGATTATATTTCATGACATACATACCTCTCACTTTCATTTGAATTCTCACAGAAAGTTCCTCCGCACTGGAACCAGGCACAAATAACCTTGCATCTCTTTCCTAGCTCATGAGCGAAATTAGGGGTCTCTATCTGAAAATGAAACAAAACTATTTGGGGATGTTGTGGAAATAGTTAAACCATCATTGAGCATAGTGGTTAATCAATGATCATCCTTTCACATTGGTCGGAAAGAAGATCGTATGTAATGGAGGAACCATCCACACATTATGTAGTTTCTCGCGTGAAAAGTGAAGTGTAAAAGTCTAAAGGATGAAGAAAAAGGGATATCTCTATGTATCCAGGTGCAAAAAATTTACAAAAAAATATCAAAAGTTGGTAGTAATCCCCTATCAGAATAAGGAAATTTATTTCCCCATCCACCGAATTTTAAACATGCACTAAATAATCTGATCGAAAGGAATGGAAAGGAAAGTTTGAATAGACTTCGGTACATGCAGATATCTTTGTTGGGGCTCTGGATTCTCGTTTGTCAGTCAAGCAAGGTCTGTGACATCGTGGTGACTCCATCGGGGATATGGATTATCGCGGGAAGTGGAGAAACACCTGTGATATATATATATATATATATATATATATATATATATATAAGCACTTGGTGAAAATATTTATTTATCCCAAACCTATATCATCCCCAAGATGGAGATACCAACCCAGACCGTCGATGCAGTTTAAGGAAATAAACTTCATAATCATTCATTCTCCATATACAACAAACGATGTTTGCTAGCCGATATGCAAGCCTCAACAGTGATCCGACCATGATGCAATCATTCAGGTAATTGTTACGCATTATTCCCAGAATTTTTGAACTTAAAAGTAAATTTCATAATCCTCTATATTTTTTGCTTATCAATTAGGAAAGACTAGAAAAGATTCTTACTTCACCCAATGTGTCGCCATTTGTTGTGCCCACACAATAACCTACATATTTTATTTTCTTAGCCTCTCTCTAAGACAAGAAATTTTGCCCCCCTTAAATTTTTCCAACCAGAACTCTTGAACTCTCTCCCTTTCACAAATGGTTATGCTCAAGTTTTCCTCGCATTCTCCTTGTCTCATGTTCAATAACTCCTCATATCACTTCTTCTCGATGATCCACACTTTGGCGAGCACTCTCTTCCTTCATTGATACATAGAGTACCGAAACTCACATCCATCTTCCCCCTTTGCATTGAATACCATTGATTTTTCCATCAATTCATCATCCAACTCACTTTGAACTTTCCTAATGGGTTGTTGTAAGTTTTAAACCTGCGAAGTAAAGCAATGCATATAGATTCTTAAGCAATACAAAATTAATCAATGGCTCATACACAGAGTACACAGAGATTTTTACCGGAAACCCTCAACCAGGAAAACCTTTCTTATTTTCATTATATCAAATTTCACCATTCGCCATACAATATATACAATGTTTTTATGTATTCCGTAGATACCAAAACCCTAATCCCTTAATCCGGGATTAACTTACAAATCAGCTAAAAATAGCAAAATCCGCTAAAAATAGCAAAAACCGCCCAAAAAAAAAAAATTGGGGCATTGCCTCGGGCTACCGCCCGGTGCCGAACGCTGCACGTAACCAGGGGGGGCATACTTGATTCACCCACACACACACACATGTAAAGAATATAACACACACCCAACAGTTGTCACACTTCCGCCAAACCTCACTGACATACACCTTCATCGTAGGAGAAGTTCACATGATCAATGTCGTCTCAACGATATTGGTAACATTATTATATTCATTGCGTCCATGCCTTTCAACAGTTGACACCCTTCCAATCGAATCATTTCATCACATAACAATGACACTCTCTCCTTTTCACTTTGTTGCACTACATATAAAACAAGTTCGCCTCTTCATCCTCGACGACCTACCCATTGACAAGTTTCCCTGTCTTGTCGGAAATGCGTCAACGTAAGGATGTCAACCTATCTTCATTAGAGAGAACATCAAGGCCAATCTGCTTCCTCTTTCCAATGTTGATCAGGTCAGCATAGCCCACTTTCTCCTTGAGGCTTATCTCGCTCCCCTCACAGCTCAGATCCCTTCTTGTTGCATTCATCGGTCAATATCACTACATTTCCAATTACTAAACTCTCCACTCCTATCTAGACAATTGATTAATAATTTCCTATCTCATATGATTTGGTTCAAATCATAGTCATAATCAAGTTCGTAGTGTTTCCCAGTGGCTTTGTTCGTGCACATGGTACTAGCTTGTTTGTTTTGTGTTTCTTGACATTACAACCAAATCTTCTTTTTGGAAGCCTCGACTAGAATCATATGGGTTAATCAGAACACCTATAGGTCTTGTGTTGGTTCTGAAACAAACTTTGGGAGAAATTTGGTCCTTTCATCACTTAGACAGTGTTAAGCGCACTGGACATCAGTTGGTAGTTTTGAAGGATTTATAACATTGTTCTATTCATGCATAAACTTAGTTTCCATGGGTGGATCAGGATCCTGTACATCACATATGACCTAGCAACTGATGAAATTAAATTTGGGTAAAGTACCAATAAACGCGGGACCTGAACTTTCATTAAAAAGCGCCTTTCGGCACAATTTTTCAGTTTATGTCAAAGTGTTTTTTTCCTCCAAAAAATAGACTAGTCATATAATTCTTGACATTATGATTCCAACGCAACTGACAAAATCAAACTCTGAGTCCTGAAAGTTATAGAATGTTCATCCGAGATTTATAGCCTAATCAACGTCAACACTCGTGACATCGTTAGAATGCCTAAATGGCATATCTAGTTGTCTCGCAAAAATTGTATCTCTGTGATATTTGCATCGCCAAAAAAAACACCCTAATCTGACGTTGTATGAGTAAGTTAGGAGTTTTTAAGTCAAGTTGGATAATGACAACAACTCATTCAGCTAGGTTACGAGTTAGCACCACCCATATGCAAGGGTCTCAATTTTTTAAATGGTAATTGTTTTAGTTTAAAACTATTTAATTAAAAAACATATTTTAATTTAAATTCATTTCAAAAAAATTTAAAAAATTAAACTTAAATCTATTTAGGATTGGAATGAATTAAATTAAATATAATGTAAATGTATGTCAAAGTAAATAGTTGAATACTCAAATGAGTGGGATAATGCTTGGTTTTAAAACTCACATGGAGGGGAGGGCCTATGGCCCACGTGCGCCCTCCACATTCCCCATTTAAACAAATGTATTCCCCTTCTTAAACCTACCCTACGTCCTTTGCATTCGACATACATGATGCCAACCCCTTCGACGACATAGAGGAATTAATCCTAAGTTTGACGAACAATGCTCGGAAGATTTAACAAGAAGTTTGTCGAACATTACTCAGAAGAGTTAACATCAAGTTCCCGAGGGATGATACTATCTATGCCGATGGTGTTCGGGAAAGTCAAGAACAAGTATCCCGACTCGACAACGATAAAAGTAACTCCTTTGATAGTTTTAAACTCATGGGTTATCATGCGATTTAAGTGGAAAATCAAGCACGTATATGTATATTTCTTGAAACATATGAACAAGTTTGGTGTTTGTCGTATTTCTTTAAAGGAGAAGGAAGGGGGGATCCACGAATCTCCAAACACTGAATGGAGTATGGTATGGAGGGGACGTGACATCCCACTACTATTTTACTCATCATGATTATTTAGTGTGCCATGGAAATTTGCGAGGAGGAGAAGGGAGGACTCATGGTCCCTTATGTTTAATCTTTTTGGAATATTTAAATGATTATGCTTAGGTTTGAGAGGTGAGGTAGAGAAAGCCTCCATTTTAACATTTAAAAAAAAATCAATTATATTATTGTGAGTTCCCTCCCCCTTATCGACTTATTTAAAAATCACATTCAAACCAATTGATATTATAAGAGACCGAGTTCAGTGATTGAAGATTTGATTTCAGTAAGTTCTGCAGCACATATATGACGATGATATAGAAGAAAGGTCTAAGCTTTGAATTTGTGACAATTTATTGTCTAGAGAGCTCAGATGAGAGCATACCAACATGATCATTCAACAAGTTTTCATAACTCAACTTTCTTGTTTCACTTGAAAAAGTTCATGACTTGATTTTCAACGCAAATTAGAGGAGTTACCATGAACTCCCCGGAGCAGGTTGGAGGAGTTAGTAAACTCCTCCGAGGAGGTCGGAGGAGTTAGTTCAAACTCCTTTGAACATAAGAAAAATAGATTTTAAATGTTCATAATGTTTGAATCAGGTGTCGGTTTTACGGGTTATTTATACCATTGGAAAGGTATTTACTAGATCTACAACTTTATAGTTGTAGGTTTTGAGAAATTTCGAACTTATTTCCCTCATTTTTCAATATCAATATATGGTACCTTATTGGCAGCCCCAAAAAACGCAACACCTCAAATTATGAACAAGTGAAGAAAGAAATGGATCCAGGGAAGTTTTCTTGATATTTCAATCAGTTAATGACTCAGTTATTTGTATTCAAATGATTATTCTTGATAGTTTACTTGGAGTTATTCTCATCTAGTGTATGTTGAATGTTGTAAGGTACCGAGCAAAGGAGGATCGCGCTCAACATTCTCACAACGAAATCTATAGCTAAAGACGATAAAGTAGAAATAACGAAAGATGTAGCAGTGATGGAGGAGAAACAAAGAAAGTATCAAGAAAATGTATGAAGTAGAGATATAGAACTCCATGACATTAGACTGTCGACGAAGATGCTCCCATACCCACAACTAGTCTTCATGATGCGTAAGATACATATGGCCAAAATCCGTGATGACACAATAGCGCTAGGAGACAAATTTGAAATGCAATCGTTGTCCTTGTTTCTCATCATCACAAAGAGGATGGTGAAAAACAGTAGAAGACTAAAGGTCATCAATGAAGAGAAAATGCCAAAGGTCTTATTGAACCTCAATAAATACTAGAATAGAACCCAAAGAAAGAGATTTTGGCTCTTCAAACATTGTACACTTCTGAACTACTTTGGGAATACAATGTCCACTAAAATTGGAGAGTTGTCCTAAGAGTTTTCATGTACTATTTTTGAAACTATTTATACGGAGAAGCCCTTAGGGTCAGCTTTTGATTGAGAGAAGGACTTGCATCTGTTTTTTTTTTTATTGCAAACTATTTCAAGGAGAATGTTTGTTGTTCACATGGGATGTAAGAGCATGCTTGTTTATGGACTATTCTGATGCAATATACATCCTCTTGTAGTTTTTTCGTTCTTTGTTATATTATATGTCCTGAGCAAATGAGCTACTAATGTATGTGATATAGTGACTTAGAATAGTCTGGTTATATATTCATGTGCATGTGTTTTCTGACTTTATTTCTTCATTTTAGCTATTTGGGTGATGTTACAAGTAGAGTTAGTTTCATGCCATATCTCATTCACTTATGTTAATTATCTCCTAGATAGGATAGGTTAGATTAAAATTAGATTAGGCCTACTTTAGATTGTCTTTATCTACATCTTCCATTTGCACAACCACCCATCACTCACTCCCATCGGTGGACCATGCCGCAACTAGTAGAACCAAACCAACAATGGTTGTTGGGCCAAAATCTAGATAGGTTTCCTATTCCAAATTGTGAGAGGTCTAATTGGGACTTCTTACTGGGGACACCCCATTCCTATTGTTGGGAGAATTTGGACCCGTCAACATAAAAACCCTCTCTTGAATCCTTTTGTGATGCTATGATTCGAGAGCAAGATAATCTTTTGCAACTTGGAGTGATCATCACTATAGGTACATCCAACAAATCCTTAGTGGCCCAATAGAAAGATAAATCCAATAATCCCAAGTAGCAACATCATCCCCACAATAACAAGCAAAACAAGGGTCCCAAACCTACTCAACCAACATCCTCTCCTAATGGTGACAAAGGAGAGAAATCTAAAAATAAGAAGACTGACATACATTGCAACTTTTGCGGGAAATATGGTCATGATGAGTCCAAATTTTTTAAGAAGATGGAGGATTGAGAAACAATGATCAAGAAGAACAACATCAATAGAGATTCTACTACTACTTTTTCTTCTCATGGAAATGCACTTTCAACTTTTGGTTTCTCCTTTAATGAAACTTCTACTTCTTTTTCTTTTGATGAGTGGCTTATTGGTTCTGGAGCATATTATCATATGGCTAAGGATAAAGCCATATTTTCTTCTTTAAATGAATGTAAAAAAAATAAAAAATGTGTTGGTGATAATAGATCTCTTAGTGTTGTAGGGTATGTAACAATTCAGGTAGATAATGGTCATTTCAATGATGTATTTGTTGAAAAGTCAACAAGAAACATGTGTCTAATTTACTTTTCCCTTAAATAAATTGGACAATAAATATTAATCTATTATTTCATTTATAACTGAGTGATTTGGAGTTGTAACCGAATTATAAGTGTAGTTAAGTGAGTTAATCTTAGTTGTACTAGTTGTAACTAAACTTGCACTAGTGAGAGTTCAGTGAATTAATTATTCATTAATTCACAATTAGTGAACTCACATGCAACTGAAGATTCACCACGGTTAACTACGTGCATGTCAGATCCAGTGAAGACCCAGTTGAGATAACAGGTGAAAGGGACAGTTTGGCTCTCAATTGTGATTTGAGTGAAGTGCACTCATGCAATCACACATGCAGTGGATATTCTTATGAGCATGTGCAAACTAGGAAATTTGAATTCATTGTGAGAGTTCTAATTGCATGGATTATGCAGAGGAGGCAGGTTGTCTGAGACAGAATTGGCACATGTATTTGTTGAGTTTTGTATGATAGTATGAGACGATTGTATTGTACTGAGAGCTCTTGGATTAGATTTTTTTATGAGATTGTATCATGATCCATGATATACATAATATATGATAGTGGGGTTTTTAGCTTTATGCTTTCCCGGTAAAACTTATGTGTTATGTGTTATAGATATTTCACTTTGTGATCGTGGTTTAATTTTCCACAAGAATAATAGTAGAAGGGATTATGTATTTAACAGTGGCATATAATTGTTAGATCAGGAGAATCACAGGAAATACTTAATTTGTATTGAAATTTCTACAGTATTATGTGCTCCAAGTCTTTCCTGCAACATTTTATTAGTATATCAAATCACTCATTCAAGTGAAGGTAAAACCGTAGAGTTTTCACCTCACCAAGTTGTAATCAAGGATCTAAAATATCTTCAATATGTTCCTGCAACTGAAATTGCTGATGATATTACTAGGTTGTATAAGTTTGACAATTTTGTGTCATCATCTTTTCCATCAATTTTTGTTTCTCATAGTGATGACTTAAGAAAAATTTGGCATAAGTGATTTGGTCACCCAAACTATCGGCCATTTCAAAAAGTATGTAATCAACAGATGATGAGTGGTCTTCCTCTTGTTTCTTGCAGAGATGGTGTTTCTCTTGGTTGTATTCTCAACAAACATCATCGAGACAATTTTGACAAACGTGCCTCTTGGCATGCCTCGACCCCTTTGCATCTTGTTCATAGTGACTTGTGTGGTCCACTTTATTCTCCTTCTTTGTTTGGGTGCAATTATTAATTAACTTTCATTGATGAGTTTTCTAGATGCACTTGGGTTTACTTCTTAAAACTTAAGAGAAATGTTTTTGACAAGTTCTTGGCCTACAAGGCCCCTGTAGAAAAGCAATTTGGATATCAAATTCAAAGGTTAAGAACAAATAAGTTTACAATTTACTGCACTAGACAAGGCATCCAAATGAAACACATTGTTCCATATACACCACAACAAAATGGTATTGCTGAGAGAAAGAACCACATATTTAAAGAAATGGATAATTGTATGATCCAATCTAAGAGATTAAGCCTAAAGTCTTTGGTGGAAGCTAATGTGAAAATTACATAGTAAATCACACTCCCAGGAAGGATCTTAAAAATATAGCATTAGAAGAAACATGGACTAAACTTAAGCCATATATAAGTCACTTTCATGTATTTGGAAATGTATTATGGGCTCACATTCCTTATGAGAGAAGGAAATCATTGTAGACTAAGAGTGAGAAGTGTATATTTGTTGGTTATTCTGAAGATGTCAAAGGTTACAAAATTCTTCAATCACATTATAATGAAATTGTTTTTAGAAGAGATATTAATTTTAATGAAAATACATTATCCTGCGAGCTTAATTTGGTGTTTGTACCTTCTTTGGATTGCAATCCATATTCAATGTTCGTTCCTTATTCTATTCCTATTATGGCTTATTCTTATTTATATGCTTACAGTGAGGATGAAAATCCACCTCCTCCTGCTCAACTTTCTCCAGATGATTCCATTGAACATGAACTTGAACCAACACCATCGCTTCTTATATGGGTCCATTCAACACAAGAAGCAACTAGTGATCTTGTCGGTGGTCCTTCATATCAACACTAGACACATTCACAATTCGAATGAGCCTATTCTCTTTTGGTTGAAATTTTAGCAACTCGATCCAGACACATTTGCAGAATCTTCAGGTCATCTAGATTGGGATACAACAATGAATTACGAGTATATTTCTTTAATGGAAAATGATATTTGGGATATTGTACCTCTTTTGAAAGGAAGAAAATGTGTCATATGTAAATGGGTCTACATAAATAAGTATGCATCATATGGAAGTGTTGAAATAAACAAGGTTCGATTAGTTTCCAAAGGATTCTCCCAAGTTGAAGGAATTGACTATAACGAAACCTTTTCCCCTAAATCTAAAATGACCTCCATATGCCTTGTTCTAGCCCTTGTAGCCTCACATGAATGGGAGGTCTGTCAGATGGATGTCAAATCTTCCTTCTTTCATGGGTATCTGCAACAAGAAATATACATGGAAAAACCTTCTAGATATGTCGATAATGACTCTAGCCTTATTTTTCACCTTAATAAATCTCTTTATGATCTTAAGAAAGATCCTTGATCTTGGTATCCCAAAATGGAAAAATTTCTTATTGACACTAGATTTTCTAGATGTCATCCTGATCCTAATTTCTATACCAAGAAAGTAGGAAGACATATCATGATATTACTTGTTCCTTATATTCATGATGACCTTATCTTTGATGGTAGTGACCCAAAACTTTTAGACCATGTGAAAACCAACCTTAAGAAGAAATTTGAAATGATAGACTTAGAATTTTTGCATTATTTCCTTGGCCTCCAAGTCTTGCAAACCATAGAAGGAATTTTTCTTTCCCTGCATAAGTATTATTGTGACCTTCTTCATCACTTTCACATGGAATATTGTAAACCATCCCCTTCTCCTTCCAGTCTCGATTCAAACTTTCTTCCACCTGTACTTCTCCAGAAGTTGATGCCACTATGTACTATCAGTTAGTTGGTATCCTCTTATACTTTACTCATACATGTCATGATCTTTCCTTTGTTTTTGGTCTTTTTTCTCGGTATATGAAAACACCCCATGAAATCCATTGGAAATCAACTAAAATAATATGTTGGTATGTCTAGGGTACAGTTCAGTTCAGGATACATTACAATTCATGGGGGACTCCTTTATTGGTTGGTTTCATTGATTCAAATTGGGATGTCAACCCTGATGACCGAAAGCCTACTATAGCTAATTTTTTTAGCCTCGGTTCAAGACTTGTCACTTGGGCCTCTAAGAAAAAACATGATATTTCTCTTTCTTTAGCAGAAGCAGAGTACCGAGAAATGGTTAATGCAAGTTAGGAAGCCTTTTGACTTCAACAAAAGATTTCAGAGTTTGGATTCCAGCAACAACATCCGACCACCCTCTGGTGTAACAATCATAGTTCCATCAATATTGTCAAATACCTCGTTCAACATTAGCACAACAAACAAATCTAGCTACACATGCACTTCATCTGAAAGATCATTTATGATCAAGTTATTGAGGTTATATGTTTCCCTACAGAAGATCAAGTTGTAGAAATTTTCACAAAGTCTCTTACAGAAGCAAAGTTATCCAAAGTTCAATCTATGTTAGGAGTTTATGAAGTTTTCATTAAGGGGGGATAGGATCTAATGCCTCCTTCCTTCTTCTATTGTGTCACCTTTTTAAATCCTTCAATCCTATCCCAAGTTGTTCTTAAAGGGGGATGTTAGGATAAAATAGGGGATAAAAGAAACCACAAAATTATAGGATAAAGTTGTTTTAAAGCCTCATTATTCCTATTTTTAAAATAGGGGATAAAAGAAACCACAAAATTATAGGAGCCTTATCATTAGATGTCTTTTAGACAAGTTTTATGGAATTGTTTTGGAAAAGAATATCATATTATGGTTAGAAAGTAATGAAAAATAGGCTAAATACTAGGTCAGTTTTTAAAGGTATCATTCAATCATGTACGACCTAGTTATGGTTATGATCACAATAAGTGAATGAAATTATAATAAAATTGATCTCCTATGTTGCTTTATTCACTTTAGGAAATCGTTTTTCATGGTGCTTAGGAAGAACATTTGGAATAGATTAGAAGAGTTGAAGCTTAAATCTTCCTTTCGAGTTGAAAGTGTGAAGAAATCAAACACAACTCAAGAACTCAATGAAAAAGGCTTTAAACCATTCCACATGTATTCATGTGACGATATCAATTTATAGTAGATGTAATTGACCACATCTAGATCTAAATCTCACTGACAACTCATCATTGCATAATGACAACACCTCATCTATATATAAGAATGACAACTCATAATAATCTTGTAGACTCAAACTTCATGATTGTCTAGGGATTCATAGACTAGCATTCCCCATGAATAACAATTTTGAATAATTATAATAGTAAGGAAACACGAATTAGTGTGTAAAATAGTATCATATTCAATATGAAAGTTACGAATTAATATTCGATAAAAATATGCTTGAAAAAACACCAATATGGATGTTGAATGGTTCATCTAAAATGCAATTTGAAAGAGAGTAGAATTCTAGAAGTGAACAATTTGCATGTCTGAACATTCCCTTGATGATTGATTGAAAAATATGATCACCATTATTCTATTAGTGAAAAAAATAGGAGGTTGACCACTAACCATTTTCACAACATACTCCCCTCTTGAAGATGTTGGACAATATATTTTATCAATGTAATCCCTCCCTTGAGGTGTAGATATTACTTCCTTTGAATCATGTTTCAATTCAAACTACATGTAGAATTGGACCTTGATCATGCCCAAAATCATCATCTATAACAATAGTTTTAAATCCTTCTACTTTTGTGATTTCTTTATGAAAATTTGTCTTTACCTATTTCTCAACTAGATGGTGAGACATATGCAACTTCTTGACTTTTAATTTCGTCTGCTAAGAACTTATCTAGCCATAATAAACTATTTTCTTTTTATCCTTCTCATTTTTTACATTTATCTGAGTGACAATTTGTCTTTCTAGAATGTAGATAAGGATGGAGATTAAACCACTGATTCTACATATGATCAACTCAATTATGATGTTGGAATTTATCAGGAATTTGGTCACTGTTTTTATCATCAACATTCTTAACTTCATTAATCTCTAGAGTCTTCAATTTTTCATCAAGAAATCTTGCATTCACAAACTAAACTAGTTTGAAGTAATATGGAATATGAAAGTTATTTCGTTTTTCATATCCTAAGCCATGTGTTGTTGAATCACAATTCTTCACATGGTCTAATAATCATGTTGGAAAGATCATTTTTTACTTCTTTATACTCTCCATAAATGTTTTCTTTTGTGACTCCAAATTCATAATTATTGATTCTACTAGCACTCTAAGCTTCTTCTTATGACTCATCTTCAAGAGGCCTTTCCTTCCTTAATTGATTGTATGATTTCATTTCATCTCTAGTTAATAAATGTTCTTAGACTACTTTATTTATATTTTAGAATAGTTTTAGGACACAACCCCACAAAAATGATTTTTTAGTATTTTTTATACAACTAGCTCTTAGCCCTTAACATCAATTTCTTCAAAAGTAAAACATAAGTCTGAAAATTTTCAACCTTTTATGTGTAAAACTTCAATTAATTTTGTTCACAATATTTTAATAAAAATTTATTGTTCTTGATGTAACTAACTCTTAGAACTTAAGATAATTATTTTTTAAAAATATTTTAAATAAAAACTATTACACGTTAGGTTGTAAATTCTTAACCAAATAAACGACAAACATTCACAAATCTCATTTTACATTTTACAAGCTTGGGAAAAAGTTATGCCTATTGTCTTTATTATCCTAGTAGAGGATCATTTTCACAAAAGGTTATGTCCAATGTATTTCTTTGTGGAGAATTGTCCACTCAAAGCCAACCCAACATCCATTTTTAATGATTCTCAATTAAACTTGCTACTTCAACGATGAAGTATCCTAAGTGAATACATTATAAATATTTATTTATCATTTATATATTTTATGGTTATCATTTGAAGATGATAGTATATTCTTAGTTGTCTTTCCAAATTAATTAACTAGACTTTCTTTTCATAATAACTTTCTAGTATTTTTAAAAGTTTACTTTTTAACATTTACTTATTATGATTAAGTAATTACTATGTGACCATCTAATTGCCAAATTCAAATGATTAACAAACTTAATTGAAATTACAAATTTACTCCATTATTAACTTTTTATCATTTTACAGAATTTTACAGAATTAGATTTACATTTGTACCAAGTTTACTTATAGCAGGCTCATAATTACAATTGTTTAGAAATATTATTAACATTGAATTGTAATGCAACGATTTTTTTATTCCAAGAGCCTATGGCAAATGTCACAGGTATAGTGGCATGCATTTAGGTTGTGGTATGCTGAGCCCTCTATCTATTAGCAATGGATTCGTTCTACCTATAGATTTATTCTCATTGGTTCACTTTTCAATCTCCATTGCATAGGCAGATAGCAATGTGTGACGACACACAAAACCACCATATATAGACAGATAGCAATGTGTGAGGACTCATAAAACTTGAAAATGCATTCTCATAAGAAGGTTGCTTGTGCACCGGACCTGAGATCCATCCATTGCATAGACAGATAGCATGTGTGAGGATGGACAGGACCACCATACCTGAGATCCATCCATTACATAAACAGATACCTGAGATCCATCCATTGCATAGACAGATAGCATGTCTGAGGATGGACAGGACCACCATACCTGAGATCCATCCATTACATAAACAGATAGCAATGTGGGAGGACTCACAGGACCTGAGAATGCATTCTCATAGGAAGGCTACTTGCAAGTTCAAAATACCTTTTATATTTTGAAATTTATATTTTTCTTTTTTTAAAAGTTTGAATTGAGTATATATTTATAATTAGCTATTAGTTTGGCATAAACATGGCTTTTCATAAGCAACCAAAAACATTTACCTAACCTAATGGGAATGCACAACTGGATTTTTATATGTTTTTTCCACATACCCATGTTATAGAAGGAGGATGGATTCAAGTCACTAATTACTAATTAGATACCAGTTCAGGTGTACAGGAAACTCAACTACTGTATTATTTCAAATTGTATTATTTCTTTAGATTTGATGAAAATTTATTGAGAGAAATTTAAGACCAGATTTTAATTGGCAATTTTGGATTAGCAATTAGCTTCCTATGGACGGTTATTCTCTTTCTTTCTACAGGGAATCACTTCTAAGACTATGTGCAAGCTATTCTCTAAGGACGCATCAACTATTCTCTGATCACATATGTTCATGCCCTATTCAATGTTGTTTCTGAGTGCATTGGGTGGCGTTTCAATGGTTTTCAAATGAATAAAGAAAGTCTGAGTGCATGAGCTTTGATAGATTCTAACTTTTTATTACTTAAAGTAAGTGTCCATCAATCCGGTTCTAACTTTTTATTAGTTCTGTGAACAGTTAAACTAGGTTTCCATCATTCATGTTCTATGGAACCCCGCAATTTAATGTATGCCGTTGCTTCATAAATTTCCTTGAGGCTTTCAATTTATAAATTAGATTATTTTTTTAATTAATTAGGAGATCCATGTATCAATTAGGTTTTAGTGTATCAATTAGGTTTTTTTAAATTAAACTGGAGATTTTTACTAGGTTAGGATTTTACTACGCTGAGAGTTTTTACTGGTCAGGAAATTTTATCATATAAGTTAACGGCTGTGCTAGTTTATGTTATGATCAGTTGGCATTATAAAGCAATGTTTTGTTCTTACCTCATGCATTACAACGTAACCAATGATGAAGACATCTGTTACAAAAATTTCTGATTGACGATGGCTACTAGAAGACTTACGTTATACCTTTTACACGTTGATCTATGGCTGAAGTATCCACTGGGGGTGTCTTTTTTATGAGGCTGACTGGTTGGTTGCTTGAAGACATCATGTGAAGAATTATTCATCAGGTTCGAGCATTCAAAATCGTGTTCAGAGTCTAGACTTCCAAAATGTCAGAGGTTACATACCGATATATTTCATGACACGAGTTTGAGAATCCAACAATGGCAGTTGCTGTAGGCGTCTCGTTGAACAGATCCACTCTGGGGTGAAAATCACAATATTTGGGAAAAATAGAAATATTTGGTTCGGTTCTGGAGAAATCGGTTCGGTTCTTCATGTTATATTTGGTCGAAATCCGCTTTCTAAATCGAATTATTATGTTCGAAGTTGACAAGATGACTACTGCAGTCCGGATGCCACTACTACCTATAGAAGTTCTTAGCGATCGATTCGATCATTCTTTGCTGGAGCAGTCTCGCCAGGTTTTGACACGCATTGAGTCGGGGTTATGCCAGAAATTGAAGGCCATCGCCTCTCATTCAGCTCCACCGGGCATCTATGATGTTCAGTGGCCCTTTACAAGGGCAGCCCGCATTCAGTAGGGTGCTAAATAAAACTACCGACGAAGTGAATCTTTGTCGCCTACCTTAGGATGTGTTTCCATCCGGAGATCTTTATCCAGCTGGGGCATGAACCTCTAGGATCTTACGGTTAAGGAGCAAAAACGGCTCTTCACTCTTCACTTTGCTGGTAGCAGTGTTTCATTCCACCGGATTGAGCTTGTCATGTTTTATTTGATTAAGATCTGAATTGAACAACGCTGGTTACTTGCTGACGGCTCCCTGGATTTCCTGTGTTTGACCAAGAACAAGAACAATTGATATAGGTCATTTGGTTTTGAGCCTATTTTGCTTCATGCTTATCTTAGCATCGTTGGTTACACCTTTCATGGATAACTACCATGGAGGACCATACTCACAATGAGCTTCTTCACGATCAACCCTTCCATCCATGTATATTAATATTATGGTGTTATCAAGAGCTTTGATACCATGTCAACAAATAGAATGCAACACGAAAACTTTCATATTCATCTTCTAATATTTCTAATATCAATTTATATTACATTTATATTACATGTAATTGATTATATCTAGAACACATGTATTCATTTAGTGATATCAATTTATAGTGCATGTAATGGATCACATTTACATTTTAGTGACAACTCGTTAGTAGATAATGAAAATATCTTATCAACAGTAAATAATAATAATAACTAATAAAAATATGGTCTAGAACTTTGTGATTATCTATGAATTCACTATCTAACAAAAAAATGTTGTGATAAAGTTGTATAAGAATGCTTTTTCTAAGTTCATGAATATTGAAGATCAAGAGAAATTAACTATAACACAATCTAGTTAACTAAAGTTATCCCTTGTCCCCTACCTTCTTTTGAATATGCAATGAGAAGTTAGAGAAATGTTTGCAAGAAGCCACTTGTGCTTTTGGGTTGTGTTGGCAGTGTAGTTGGAATAATCATCATCCTTCTTCATTACATAGATGATATTGTTCTTATGGAGATGTGTCTTTCTAATATTCAAAAGAAACCAAGAATTCTTAAGGATTTATGTTGTAGCATAGGTATGTCAATCAATGCAAATAGAAAAAAATGTTGTGTAATCAAATTTAGAAGATCACTTATGTTAATTTTGTGTATTACAATAGTTCAACTTATATGAAGTTATCTATACAAATATTTAGGAGTCGACCTTCATCACAAACTTAATTAGAACTATAGCATTGAGAAAATGATTAATGAAGGGTGGAAATTCTATCATTGCCTTGAAAACAACTATAAATTGACATATTTTTAGTTGTGGAAAAAAATAAACTCTTCTTTAACAATCTAATTACTATTGTTACATTTCTAGAGAATCATAGACGAAGATCAAGCAAATCCAAAAGAGTTTTATAATTTATAATCTTAAAATTAAAAGCAGTGGGCCTATCATATCATACTCCTATAATATGGTCTTTTCCCCATTGATAGTATGGCTATGACTAGGTACCTAATGTACAAATACAAGATACCCTTATAAGATTGCTTCAAACTCCAATTAAAGTCACATGTGGCTTAAGATGAATTGTCCAAAAGATTCAAAGTGTTTTCTAAATCATTGAGGATTAGAAGAAGATGTCACTCTATAGAATATTGATACCATTAAAAATACTATAACATCTAAGTTTAAGGAGAAATTATTGTGCTATAAAGAAATAAATAAATAGAGAATAGAGAATAGGAGAAAGTTAAGATATCATATAGGGCTCATTAACTCAGATCTAGAATATGAGAAGTATTGTAAATATATTTTTGTTATAGGCAGCTTAAATAGGACAATGAATATTGATAAAATAAAAACAAACTCTCATTAGAGCGAAAGAAGACATACAATTCCCAACATCATGAAGTAAACAATATTATTATGTTTGTGATACCAAAAAGGTGAAAACTTCTTCAATTTCAAAAAAAATTGAAACAATATCTATCTTTCTAACTATGAATATTTAAGAAAGATTTTTTTTTAATTATTTTAACCTAAAATTAAAATTTCAAAGTAGATCAATAATTTTTTATCATTTTTATTTAGTTTTAATAAACCAACATAAATTTTAAACAAGAATAACAACCACTAAATATTATATCAACCAAAACAAATAAAAATTAAAAACCAATCATCCACTATAATAAAATAAGAATTCAAATTTTATTAAACTAAACTAAAGTGGATCTTAATCACCAAATTAAAGTTAGAATTAAAAAAACTTGTCTTATTGCCAAAATAAAATAAGTATTAAAGACCTAATGATTAAATCCCAAATAAAATAAACAAAAATTCTATGAAATTGCAAAGTTTATGGAGGTATGCATAGCCTACCCACTTTATGAAAAAACACATGCTTTTAGCCATTAGGCCCACTCAGATTATATATAACTAAATTAGCTATTTTTGTTTAGGCTAAATATTTGGTTGATTGGGAAATAGAAACATAATGACTTAAAATATGATTTAATAATAAAAAATTATTTATTAGTATAGCCCTTTTTCATGTACATATAATTGATTGTTTCATTGAAAAAAAAAATGAAAACAACTACTTCTACTTTAGCATGGGCATGATTGTGACCATTGACAAAACAAAAGATATGATTATTGAATCCAAAAAGATCACCGGGAATACTTTTGTTTATGATAATAATAGCTTGGAGGAAGAGTCTTCACTCAAGTATCTTGGAAACCATAAATCGAGGGTGAAAACCTTATTATGGGCTTGAAAACAATTGTAAATCAACATATCTTTGGATTTGGGATTTGAAAAAAACCCTCTTTCACACTCTAGTCATGTGAAGTTTGGAGTTGCAGTATATCTAGAGAATCTTGGAGAAAGATAGAACACATCAAAAAGAAGTTTAAAACTCATAACCTCAAAATTAAGGGAAATACTCCATATCCTATCCTCCTCATAGAAAGAATCCTTTCCCCCATTGAAAGCATTGCTATGATTAGATATTTAAGGTACAAGAACAAGATAAACAACATGGATGACATGAGGCTGCCCAAAATCGCTTCAAACTCTATCCAAAACCAACAACAACTTAAATATGGCAGTGATGGCATAAAGATGTCAAATCTTGGCTACATCATTTCGGAATACAAGAATAATTCATCATGCCCAGTATCAATAATATTTCAAATATTATCACTTCTAAATTTAAGGAGAATATGCGGTGTAATAAAGAATTAGTGGATAAAAGGAAATTAAGATAATACAAGGAGGTGGTCAACCCTAATTTAAAAGATCATAATTACTTCTTAGTTTTGAAAAATGCAAAGAAGAAAGTCAACATTGCTCTACATTGTGAAAAGTGGGTGTAGGACAACTCCCAAAACACCATGGGATGATAAAATCTATCACCTTTATGACACTAAGGGG
Source organism: Picea engelmannii (assembly GCA_009831015.1). Classification (NCBI taxonomy): domain Eukaryota; kingdom Viridiplantae; phylum Streptophyta; class Pinopsida; order Pinales; family Pinaceae; genus Picea; species Picea engelmannii. The sequence continues at coordinate 471,312 of ML781629.1, read as the reverse complement.
GTAGAATATGAAAAACACTTCTATAAAGAAATTTAAAAATATTTTCCACATTAATGACATTCCTAACCTCCTAAATAATCAAAACTATGGTGATCTTAAAATGCTTCTCTCAATACTTTTTAAGTATAGAAATACAATTTTAAATAAATTAAAGTAATGTGTTACCTTCTTAAAATGCAATAGACCAATATATATATATATATATATATATATATATATATATATATATATATAT
>ML781629.1:439749-471026 GCA_009831015.1 Picea engelmannii | reverse complement strand
AAAGAAATAAAATTATTAATATATTATAAATTTAAAAAATTGAATAATTTAAAATAAATCATAATCATAATTATTATATAAAAATTAAACTTTGTTTCTATAAAATTTATTTTAATATAATAAAAAATTCATTAATATATTTTTATTAATTTGTATAAATTTAATTTTAATTTGGTAAACAAATCATAAAGATAACAATAAATCATGGAAACATTATAACCCTAAATTTGTTTTCTTACAATCATTTTTATACTTTACCATAATGAAACTTCTAAAGAACTTAAATAGCCTTTATCATAATGAAACTTCTAAATAATTTAAATAGTGAATGATATTGTATTTAATTTCTCTATATTATATAGTGAAGAGTGATGAAATGTTAGTTTTAAATTAAATCAGTATCATGTTATATTATAGGTAACAAGTTTATAACGATTTCTATGGGGAAAGTTAGAAGTTTTTCACTAAAGATTTAATTCCTAATAGAGCCACTTAAACTGGAATCATGAATATGTAGGTGGACTCATAAAAAATTAATATAGATTGAAGAAAATAAAGGTATTATATTTGATTTAATTTACATAATAATATTTGTAAATTTTATTTTTAAAAAAATAAATTTTATTAAGCATTAAGTATTAGAGGATATCTTAATATTATAAGAAAAGAAATAATGTTTATAAGATTAAAAATAATTATAAAAAAATTATTTGTATATTTAAAAATAATTATGTAAAAATTTTAATTGTAATTAGAGGAGAGTGATTTTAATTATTATATATATAGTGGATGTAGCTTGGGTGATTGGGAGGAATGATTCTTACCCTCCCCACCTAGATTCAGTTATTTTTGAATGACATGTTTTGTTCTTAAATGGGTCTATACAATTACATATTTTTCTAAAATTACTTTATCTTTTAAATGAATAAAAAAAAAATTAACAATTTTTTTTAATTAGTTTTGAAATATTATACAATGTAATTAGTTATAATCATACTAAAAGTGTTGTAAATTTTATGTGTAAATATGCATGTCACCAAAGCTATCGTACCAAATTCCCTAAAAACAAAAAAATTGAAGTCATTTTCATCATAACATATACTATTTAGAAAAACCTCCAAAATGATAACATGAAAAGAGAAACTTCCCACTCACTTCAAGTATTAATAATTTTTCCTAATATAACTATGTAGGCTTGCGATTAGGGTTTGCCTAGTCGCATCCCTTGGCACAGTCCCCTTGGTTCATTGTTTAGTGTTGCAGGTGCCTTTCATCGATCTGGAGTACCTTCCCATCTCCTTTTCTCTCCTTTCATTTGGGATTTGTTGGATGTCGACTATTGCCTTGAACTGGGGAGCACACACTCTTATATGCAAAACCTAACGATCACCTGCGATGGGTTTGATCTTGTGCATATATAGTGTTTTTTTTTTGGGGATCATGTTGTTTCTCTTAAATTGTTTGTTATCTTTGAGGATCTCGTGTCGTATGGGATTTTCTGTCATGCCACAATTTGTCTTATATTCTTTGGTGTGGCCTCTCACTCTTTTGGTGGCTATAGGAAGTCTCCATATTTGGTTTCTTCATTAGTTTGGTGGTTCGTTCAAGGTCTGATACATTTTCAGAGATGCAATTCTCCCGGTAAAAAGGTGTTGATGCTGTGTTTCAATGTTTTTTTTTGCTTGTGGTTTGGGTTTCTTATTACCTCTTTTTCTCTAGAACCTTGTTCAGCAGGTGCTATGGTTTTTTTGTGTCTTTTTCTAGTGATCTTGTCTTGCATCTGATCGGTGTTTGGGTTAGATATTTGAGGTTCTTATTTTTGGTGTGCAGTTTTGATTTGTGCAGTCTTGGTCAGCGATTTGAGGTCCTATACTTGGGCATGCAGTAATTTGGCCTTTCAATTTTGGATGTAGGGTGGTCTATCATTGTTTGTGGGTGAAGGATTACATCATTTTTTTGGTATCCCTAGTTCTGGATCTAGTAAGGATTGTATGTCGTTCTTGCCTAGTCCATCCAACCTTTGGATTTTTCTTTGGAGGCTTCCTCTTCTACTCTTTCTCGACATAGTTTAATTCTTTTTCTGAACACTTTGCTTTCTGCAGATGTTGGAGGATGTGGGTGTTAGGATACTTGAAAATAGAAGGATATAAAGAAACTAGCTTCTCTAAGGAGAGACAACACCTAGAGGCCATCAAATCAAAGCCACACACTGCATATTATTCAATAAATGAGGAGTACAACATATATTATAATATTTGGTTTAGACGGTTGGAACCATTATTCAGTTTAGAGGAGTACGCAACTAATCTCCATTATTTCTAAGTCTCCCGTTTAATGGAGAAAGGATTGACATCCACACCTAACATCTCCCTTAAAAGTTCAAATTTTATCTTCCTAAGAGGATTAGTGAAAATATTAGCAGTATCTTCACTAGTATTACAATACATTAAAACAATTTCATTAGACTGCATCTTTTCTTGAACAAAATGAAACTGAGTATTAACATGATTTGTCCTTGAATGGTAAATTGGATTATTTTCCAGCTTGATTGAGCTATGGTTATCACATTTGATTATTGTAGCTTTCATTTTTTCTTTTCCAACATATTGAAGTAGTCTTCTCAACCAAAAACCTTCACAAGTTGCTACACACAATGAATTATATTATTCCTCAGTGGATGAAAAAGATACAATAGACTGCTTCTTACTTCTCCATGAAACAATCCTCGATCCAATGCCAAAGGCATAACCCGTAGTAGATCTCCGATCATCTAGATTGTCAGCTCGGTCTAAATATGAGCAATCTGTCAGCTCAACATCAAATGAACTAGTATATTTAATACCATAATCAAGTATGCCTTTGAGATACCTAAGTACCCCTTTCACTACATTCCAATGGATTTCTAGAGGTTTTTCCATAAACTGACTTAACACACTAACATAATATGCTATGTCAGGTCTAGTTGTAGTGAGATAGTTCAATATTCCCACCATATGTCTATACATTGTACCATTTACCTCCTTTGAACCATCATCACAATAAATTTTCATGTTTTGCTGCATTGGAACATAAGAAACTTTACACTTATCCATTGTAAACTTCTTACGTACTTCTCTAACACATTTTCCTTGAGACACAAAGGTTTGACCATCATTTCTCCAAACTTCAAGACCTAGGAAGTAGTGTAACTCACCAAGATCTTTCATTTCAAATACCTGTGACATCCACTTCTTAATTCCACTAATCAATTTTTCTGAATTTCCTTTAATAATTAAATCATCAACATATAAGGAAATCAATACATCATGCCCCTTTTTATCAAACTTGGTATACAGATTTGGATCACTTTTTCTCCTCATAAAACCTTATTGAAGAAACACATAATCTATCTTCTCATACCATGACCTAGGTGCTTGTTTCAGTCCATACAATGCTTTCTTTAATTTACATACTAAATTTTCCTGACCACTTTTCAAAAACCCCTCTGGTTGAGTAAGGTAAACCTCCTCCTTTAACTCACCATTCATAAAATAATATTTTACATCTAATTGGTGAAGCTTCCAATGGTACTGTGTAGCTAATGCAATTAACATTCTTATAGTATTTAATTTAGCTAATGGTGCAAATGTTTATGCATAATCAATTAACTCCTTCTGTGAGTACCCTTTTGCCACCAATCTGGATTTATATTTATCTATACTACCATATGCTTTAATTTAGGTTTGTATATCCATGTACATCCTATGGGATTTTTGTCTTTAGGAAATTCAGTCAATTCCCATGTTTTTTTTTTCATTATAGAGTCATATTCTTCCTCCATTGATTTTCTCCACTCTTCATGTTCATTATCTTCATTAAAACTCACGGGTTCTATGACATTTGAAATACTACCCATCAAAGAATAATATTTATATTTTTCAAGTGGACGAACCTGTCATGAAGATCTTCTCAATTGGCTAGTGACTTCTTCTCCATTTTGTAAAGATTCTTCTTCACTACTGGATGTATCCATGTAACTGGATGCCTTTTCTTGTCAGTACTTGTCTTCTTTGACTTCTTCATTTTCAAGAAGTACATGCCACCCTTCATGATTGTTGTCTTCATTATTTCTTTCTACTTGTTCATGGAAACTTACATCTCTACTTGAAAATACTTGCAAATACTTTGTGAGTAGATGGATCAAATGGTTTATATGCTTTAAATTCTAAAAAGTGCCCTATAAAAATACATTTGATAGCTTTATCATTAAGCTTCTTCCTGTTTTCCTTTGAAATATGTGCACAATATTTACACCCAAATATCCTCAAATTATTAACTGCTGGTTTAGAATCATACAAGGCTTCAAAATGAGTTTTATGATCAAGACACCCTGTTGGACTTCTATTCTTTAAATAAACAACAGTGCTAATGGACTCAACCCCAAAATCATTTGAGAGATTCTTACCTTTCATCATACTTCATGCACACTCCAACAGAGTTTTGTTTTTCCTTTCTGCAACTCTGTTCTACTGTGGAGTGTGGGGTACTGCAAATTGTTGTGTTATTCCATGATATTTGCAATACTTGATGAAGCTCCCTAATCTGTACTCTCCCCCTTGATTTGAGTGGAGGATTTTGATGGACTTTATCTTTTTAAATTCCTTGAAGTATTAAAAATCATGATCACTCTTTTTTCTAAGAAAATAAACCCATGTGTATCTTGTGAAGTCATCAATAAATAACAAAAAATAATAATCACCACCTAAGGACCTTGTCTGCATTGGTCCACAAACATCAGTATGTATAAGTTCTAATACATATTTTTTCCCCTATCAGAATTAAAGGGGAATTCATCTATGTGCATCTTTCCTAATGCACAACCTTCACAAGAAGCATACTCATTCTTCAACATAGCGAGTCCTTCAACCATAATTATTTTTGTAATAACAAAAAATAATGATAATTAATCTGAGCATACCTTTGGTGCCAAATAGTTTATGTAGGCATAGTTACAGAAGTCATTCCTTGATGATTCTTTCTGATGACATCAAGTTTGTACAGACCTCCAACTCTAACTGTTGAGGAAACAATTTTGTAATGATCTAGTAAATCCTTCACTCTACAATGTGTCTTGAATAATTCGACCTTCAAATTCTGATCTGTAATTGTGGACACATAAATCAAGTTTTGCTTTATCACAGGGACATACACAATATTGTGAATGTGTCTGATGGTACCATTCAAAAATGTTACTAGAATATCTCCATATCCCTTGATCTGATAAGAACGATCATCTCCAAAATAAATATGGGCACCATTATGTGTTTCTTTAAAGTTTACATACCAATACTTGTTACATGTCATGTGAATTGAAGCTCCAAAATCAACAAACCATGCATCAACATCCTAAGTTTCAACAGTGCATCATTAGACATAAATAATTTGATATCTTTTGAATCAAAATTTGGGTTTTCTTCTACAAAATGTCTTGGATCTTTTCTATTTTTATGCCTAGCCTCATCATTTTTCTTCTTATGACATTCTCTGGCAACATGCCCAGTCCTACCAAAATAGAAACACTTAGGTTCATTTCTATTAGATGGCATACCTTGATTTGTGTTTGGAAATGACTTCCTGTTAAATGAACTTCCTCCTATGCCTGGTCTCACTGTAAAGCCTATTATAAACATTTGATAGTCCTCTAGCATTCCATTTAGGGCAATTGTGACAAGATTAGTGTTTGACACTTTTTCTCCTATATCTCCCAATTTATCTTTAATGTCTTTAATTCTCCCAAGAAAAGTACTAACAAACTCATTTATATCCATTTTAATACTATCAATTTACTCTTTAGATCAAGAATTACATTTGTATTATTAGTCTCATAGAAATATTTAAGTTATTTCCAGGTTTCTTTAGAAGTCTTAGCATCTCTAATGGGAGGAATTATATTATCTTTCACAGACATTCGTAATAATACCTTGGCTTTGTTCTCCCACTTATCCCAATATTGGATTGTCTCCGTTGTCGCTCCTGCAGACGCATCGGGTTGCGCTTCATATCCTTTCATGATCATCCATACATCATAATCTTCCATTAAAGTTTGCATTTTAAATTTTCAATTGACGAAATTCAATCCATCCAATTTATTGGCTTCATTGAGATAAGTTTCAGTGAGTGGATTTTCTATCTCTGCAAACTCCTTTATGAAAAAAACTCCTCTCCAAAACATCGATCATGCACCAAGAAGGGAAACTAGTAGATAAAATATTGTGGCCTCTCAAACCCAAGACGAAAGCGTCACGAACAAAAATATGTGATCCCTATAAGAATATTCTGCAAAAGACCTTTTTGCCTCATATAAATCCTCCTTAATTTGCAGTTATTAAAGATAATCACAAGTTGTTGTTACTAAGACAACTAGTAGAGTGCACAAGGATCATGAGAATCGTATCATGCATTGCTTCTCACACAAACATCCAAAATCCCTGAGGTGGCTTCTCCACAAGACAATAGACCTTCTGCCTGCGCTTCAAACTCTCCCTAATTCAAAGTTTCGGACGAAGATGAGGAGGATAGCCATGGTGAGGATGACAGTAAAATATCGGAAGACGACGAACCAATGATCATCAACAATGGATTGCAAATTTCGTAAATAAGTAATCTGGTCATTTCGCCAATATAGTCATAAACCTAGTTTGCAAATGAATCATATATCAAAGTATTAACAGTGAAGTCTCTTTTGCAGAAACTCATGGCGGTGGTTTGAAGCTCGTCAAAAGATCTCTTAAAAAACATTTTCCAATGATGTATGATGCTAGCCAAAAATATAAATGATTGAGTCAAAGGCAATCCCTCTGCTATTGAAATAGGGACTATTCACCCAACGCTCTAAGCAAGTGTGAGGTGATCGGATAAGGCCGCTGGGGGAACGTATGCAGAGATACACGATCCAGTAAAAACGATCCGCGATCCAGTAGGAACGATCCGCGATCCAGTAGCAGCGATCCGCCTCTCGACCCTCAGGAAACCCTCAGGAAAATGCAGCGTGAATTTCGGCCCTCGCTCAAGCGCTGATTTCCTTGTGATACAAGATTTTCTGCATAACACTTTCAGGGATTGACCCTTATCTCCCAGCGGCTCTCACAATCTCACAGTCACTAAGATCATAGATTTGCTCTGATATTAACTTGAAAATAGAACTAGAGAAAGAAATTGGCTTCTCTCAAAAATAAAAGTAGAGAAAGAAATTGGCTTCTCTCAGGCTGGAGGTCATCAAAGCAAAGCCAAGCATTGCATATTATTAAATCAATGAAGAGTACAATATATAATATGATATTCGGTTTAGAAGGTTAAAACCATTATTCAGTTTAGAGGAGTAAGTAATCTCCATTATTTCTAAGTACGATTCCTTTGGTCCTTCTTTATTGTCGACATGAAACCCCTCTCTATGCTCATATTTGAATGTATATTTCATTTTCCTGAGGCTTTTCAGTCTATTTGGTGATGTTAGTTTATATCGTCTTTCACAAATACAAGGTTTTCGTTATATCTTGACAATGTAATTTTGTTTTTTAATAAAATAAAAATTACATTTTTCTTATTGAAAATAATGAACTTCACTTTGGTTAAGGTGATCTTGTTTAAATTTTTTATTAGTTATTTTTAATGTAATTATTATTTAATATGTTTTTTTTATTATAAATGCGTATATACTTTCTGAAGGACATTGACATAGCATTTGGTTACCTAATTATAATTCAAAACAATTTACTTGAGAGTAGGTTAAGATGATCTTGTTTAATTTTTTTTTTATTTTTTTTAATGTAATTATGATTTAATATGTTTTTTTTAATTATAATATGAATATTTCTCTTATAAAATATTTATGTTTTTAATATAAATCTGCAAATATTTTAAATAACATGGTTAAATGTAATTGATGAATTAAATTAAAAGCTAGAGTTCTCGAGAGGTATATTTTGTAAGCTTTAAAGAGTGAAATTGTTGCTTTAAAAGATTCTTTATCTACTTAAAAATGTGTTACACTTAATTTTTTGTAAATTTAATTTTAGATTATCAATTTAAATTAAAGTAATATTTTTATAAATATAATCAGATTTATATATTTATATTAATTAATTTAAACTAAAATATTATTATGATAAATATAATTAGATTTATAAAAATTAAATTAATTTTTTTATAAATATAATCAGATTTATATATTTATATTAATTTATTGTTATTAATTAATTTAAATTAATATATAAATTTAATGGTTAATAACATATATTTTCTCTTAAAAAGTTATAAGTTCAAATCTACTATTTTAAATTATGTATACCTTAATAGACCTTAAAAATAGATTATCATTATTATTAACTTTATATTTATACTAATTCAATGTTATTAAATAATTTAAATTTAAATTTTATTATGATAAATATAACTAGATTTATATAATTATACTATTTTATTATTATTACTATTACTATTAACTTTGTAGAGTAATTCTATTATTGTTTAGATACCAACAAGTGGTAAATGTTGTGAGCATATAGGTTACACCAGAATATCGAGTATCGGACTATTAAACTTAAATAAAAAGTTGGGAGAAAATACTCCGTCGTCAAAATCTCTTATTTCTGTTAAATTGCAAAATAACAATGACAGAAAGGAAAAGCTGGAAGTGGCTGAAACTTCCAGGAAGTGCATTTAGAGCCTTTTCTTTATTTTTCAGACTGAACAAGACCAACAATCTAACGAGTAGCGAAGAGCATAATAAACTATGTCAAAATCTCGGCGTTGTCAATAGCATTATGTTGATGTGAGTTTAGTCGACATTTACCTATCAGAACGGAGAGTGGAGCCCAAGTCTTCTTATGCTCATCCCTGGAAAATGTGTATTAGACAAAGTTTAATTAAGGACGGGTTGTGATAGCACAATACTCGCTTAATTGAATTGGGCCGTTAGTCAATAGTCAGTTTCGGAGAATCAATTAGGTTATTAGATAGACTAACACCGTCATCGGAAACAATAAATTTATTTTCCTGACCATGCTATGGGATTTATTATTCTAATTCTCATTTTTTTTAAATCTGTCTTTCAGCCATTTAATGGTTCTTATATGGATATTTACGTACACTAACTTTGGATTCGGTATTTACCATGTCATGAAACTTGAAATTTATTAGTCCCTACCTTTCGGCCAGGGATTATAGCAATGGTTTTCTAATTGTGCATTAATTAGGCACACAGCCTATGATTTAGGTTTTAACCAAAGTTTTATGGTTTTAACCAAAATTTTAGTAAACATTGACAATTTCTTAAGATTATTTCATGTTTTATCTTTAGGTTTCAACCAGTTGAGTTGAGGTCGCTGCCTGCCGCAAGGGACTCTAACAATGGCTTGGCGGTCAACTATTGTTGACGGCCTACTACTCGGTAAGTTCTGGGTATTACTTGGTGCGTTAAGCTATGTTTTTTATGTGTTTTTTTCAATCTTTCTTAATATTATTTATTGATTTTTTTTTATATTTCAAAAAAATTATATTAGTAATTTTTTATTAGTCGATACCATATTGATGGGATAAAATAATTTAGGTGAAGTTAAATAATAGCATAGCCACTTAAAATTGTGGTTGATGAATGCTGAAAGGTGTTGATAGAAAATGAAAAGCACAGCCAGAAAATGAAGTGCACAACCAGAAAATGAGTTTTTATAGTCAGCACAGTCAGTTTGTTAAATCCAAAGTTTAATCATTTAAATGTGACAATCATATAGTGCTATAGTAATTTCTTAATATGATTAGGTAAATGTTTGAAAGTAAATAGGTTAATAGATGCATTAAAAAATACAAGGAAGTTAAGATCACATTCATTGATTTGGGAGGACGACTAAAAATATGCCAACATCTTCAATTGTTAGCCATCAAATTAGAATTTTAGATTAAAAGATAATTGATTGTGCTCATTATCAATAAGTGTACACCTTTCAACCGCAATTATTTATATTTTTTTTCCATTGTTTAAAATTCACTTAAAAAATAAATAAAATAAAATTATAAAATAAAATTATATCATTGATAAGTTCATCCGTTGATATGATGTGCACTAAATCCGTGTCTGCCAAAGGCTGAATGCATGCCGTGCACCTGTATTACTTACAGCCTTGCAATGAAACCATACTCTTCTCTTGTCCCCTTTTGGACCCTAACCTTCATAAAGTCCTCACGCCTGTAGCGAGCCTAGGCCCTTTGCAATTTTCAGAGTTGTGGACGTGATATTGAACGGGTCTTCTTCCTCTTCGACGTCGTCTTCTTCTACGGGTAAGATTCGGCTCCAATCACTCGTTTGATTCCAACGCCAACCCGTTTTTTGTTGCCTTTCCTCGTCCTACTTATCGAGACTGGGCCTTTTGAGCGTGATTCCACATCAGGTGAGCTCCAAGCCTAGTTCCACTCGGGCTCTTCGGGTTGCTAGGATCGGTATATACTATATAAGAGGAAACCACCCAAGATTTTCAGGGCTCTTCGGGTTGCTAGGATCGGTATATACTATATAAGAGGAAACCACCCAAGATTTTCAGGATAATGAATAGAAACTACGAAATTCAATGTTTAGTTTTATTTCAAATCTTTGCGGTTTTGTTTGGGAGTGCTAATTCAGGTTGACTAGTATGGGGCGTGTTGAGATAGCATTTGGAAAATTTGATGATGCGTTCAAGTTCCAAGAGATCAAGACATATCTTCTAGAGATTATCTCCAGTTTCCCTTTATTGGTTTCAGATCTGTTATAGCTTACGGTTCGTTCTGTTCTCTAATGTGCTTCTTTTCGTTAGTCCTTCTCGGGAAAATTCGAAAAGATTATGATTATGTGTTTTTGTGAATATGATGCCTGCAAGTATGTTGACCTCGGATGCATCTCCGAGCCCGATGAGGATGGTTGGGGTGGGAGTGGATCACGACGTTAGCGCCCTCTGCAGTTGTTTCCATTGCGGCTAACTTTTGTAGTGGTCATGTCAACCCCGCGGTCCCCTTTTGGCCTCGCCCTAGGGGACCACATCACGCTTCTTCGCGACATTTTCTATTGGATCGGTTAGCGCCTTAGCACCATCGTTTCCTGCCTCTTCCTGAAGTTCCCCACCGACGGTTGAAATATATTATGTCATCATATGTTCTATTCTAATTGATAGTAATAATGATATTTTTGGCATTTCTTGGTTGCAATGCAGACCACACCCATTCACAGCGTGGCGTTGGGCACGAGCACCGGCCAAGGCATGGTGATGGACATCGTTATCACATTCGCGCTCGTCTACACCATCTACTTCACCGCAGACGACTCGAGGAAGGGCGATCTGGGCACCATCGCTCCCATCGCCATCGGATTCATCGTGGGTGCCAACATCTTGGTCGCCGGTCCTTTCTCCGGTGGCTCCATGAACCCCGTCCGCTCCTTCGGGCCTGCCGTTGTGAGTGGAGACTTCACTAACAACTGGGTGTACTCGGCCAGCCCTCTGATCAGAGGCTGTCTCACAGGTCTTGTCTACGGTGGAATTTTCATTGGCAACGACTCTCACTTCCCCGTTCCAGTTTCAGAATTCTGAGATGAGAGCACACAGAGGAACCTAATTACATTAAAATGAATGGGATGAATTGAAATGGAACTTCGATGAAGGTTTGGTTATGACATCCCGTGCAGTAAGTCATTTTTTTCATATCATTGTTTGTTTAAAGTAGAATAGGATGCGTTGCGGTGAGCATTCGGCTCTACAACATATTGTACTCTGCTTGTGTATTCTATATTATTTTGTATTTTTATGAGTATCGCTTCTCAATGCATGTAACCACTTTTATTTTCGATTGTGAAAAGTATATTATAGTACTATAAGTGAACAGAGATTAGAAAATTTAGAGAACAAAATCATCAAGTAATCCCATAAATATAAGTAGTCGACATTCTAGTGCATACTAACCGAATCTATATCTTCAACCCTTTTATCCATCATCGTAAACTAATTGAAACACCCAAGCCTTAGTTTCGTACCTTGTGTCCTCCTACACCATCTATGTCATGGAGAAATTAAGGTTTTGTGAGTCCATCCTCTGCCTGAAATTAAGGGATCCTTTCTCAAGCGTACAACCGAAAATAAAAAAGAGGGACTGGCCCTTGAAGTAGCAAGTTTACCGGGAAAAGCTCGTTTTATTCCTAAAGATGGGAAATGGAAGCCAAAGAACTCAAACTCTCATTTCATTCAGCTTTGCATACAAGACCATTAGTTATACTCTATTCAGGATATTTTGTTTTGTAGGAGTAAATCTGGGTGGTTTTAGGCATAAATATGAAATCTCACTGCTTACCATATCTTTTCTAACATATTTTGACCATGCGTTATGGTTACATCAAATAAGCAGGACTGGAGGAAAAAGGACATTGTTGGGGAAGAGGGCCAAAACTGCTAACCTGGTCGTCTCACTATGAAAACCTTGGAAGTGTAAAGTTGCGAAGAAATGTTTGAAAATGATTTCGAATTCGCCCCGTTCTGGTATTTAAAGCCCGTAGAAACCCAGGTCGTTGGGAAGTAGATCAAAATGGCAGTGACGTTTGCGAATTTTGCTCACATGCAACCCGCCATAACCCTACCATTAGGAATGCCAGAAAAAGGGTTGGTGCATTTACTCGTTTTGGATATGCTATTGTTATTACCATTGCTAGAACCATTGTTTCTACTAACTGTTAAATTGGTGGATCCATATCTGGATTAACTACGGGTGAAACGCTAGCTGCTAGTTCTGGGATTGACTCTGTTATTGTCACTGGAGAGGATGTTGAAGCTAGTGATGGGACTGCAGCTTGAGATGAATCTACTACTGAAGCTATCGGGTGTGCACCTGGAGGACTCACGTGAAGATGGACCACACATGGCATTTGCGTCCAGTTACCCACTCAACGTCTCACATCAGTCAGTGGACAATCCGCTGCATGGAATCCATATGTGAACTCAAGCTAGTGCAACTATGTGGAGCCAATTCAGTGTAAGCATGTGGAGTCAACCATTTACTATAGCATTGGAATGTGATTCTCTTAGGCATTGGAACATTTTTTTTAATAATAACAATTATTTCATTGCCAATTTTTTTTAATAATAAAAGCTTGTAATTAGCTTTTGGTACGATTTACAGTATCAAACAAGCTTCTCGAACGTTAATCGGTGCAGAACCTATAACGCTCTAGAGAATATTTAAAATTGGCTAACCTAGGAACCCATAGTGGAAAAAGTAACAAGTTCTATAACACGTAGCTACAGAAATTAGACATAGGGATTTTGAACGTCGTCAGTTTTTAATTTCGACTTTGAATATGGTATACCCAAACTGAGCCGAGCAACATCTTAGCCTCCATTGAACTTGTATGCTTATTGGTTGTTACCATACATAACCATTCTAAAGGAAAAATATTGCATACATACCAAGTTCGAATTCAGATTTGAAATTCAAAATTCCGTATGCACTAATATTTCTATTTACTTCCACTGTATTCGCCAAAATGTTGTATATAATTCATTCAGTTTTTAAAAAGTTGCAATTAGTTTTTTAAAAATTCATAGTGATAAACGCATTCCCAGATAATGTATAGTCGTAGGAGGGCCTTGCATCCCCAAATAATGTGTAATCATAGGAGCGCCTCGCATTCATTGTATCTGCCAAAATGATGTATATAATTCATTTAGTTCTTAAAAAATTTCATCTAGTTTTTTAAGAGAGTTACAGGATAAACGGATTCCCGAATAATATATTATCATAGGGGGCGACGCATTCCCGAATAATGTATGATCGTATGAGGGTCACATCTTTACATTGGACGACCATATTCATCGAGAAGTCTTATGATTGTAAGAGGGCCACACAATCTCAAATAATGTAAGATCGTGGGAGGGACACATCTTTTTCCATACTCATGTAGTCGTTCTTTTGTGTTAGAATAATGTGGAAACTTCTAGAATGATTATCTTATCAATTTAGAATGTTGTTAGAGATTTTTTCGTGGGTTGCTTTAGGAGAGTTTAATTTTAGCTCGTAAGAGATTCAAATCCATAATTTTAATATTCTGTTCCTGGTTTTTTGATGAGCATTGCAGCTATTATGTAATAGAGTTTTCCTCTTGAATGATAAGTGTGATGAGCATCTTTTCTCACAACTTATGAGGCATTATTCTCTGTTTTTTAATTTGTTATCAGAGCATACCTGTGCGCCGAGGAGAGAGTTGATCATTGTTTTTGTTGAGCCGTTTTGTACAGAGAATCGATCATTGGTGAATCTGAGAGGAACTCCTCCTGCGTCGGTGGTGATATGATTAGCCAACCCACTCTCGGGGCCAACCGTAAGGAGCCCGAAGTAAGCATCTGCAAATAGAGATAGTCGGTCCGTTTGTTGAATCTCGAGATCGACCACATATATGCTCATATTCCATGTTATTCTGGTTATCATCGCCTTGACAATTTTTGATAGAGTTGTGAGGAGTTGCCGTCATTTATTTATGTGACTGACCGATTGAGAAGTTGTCATTTGAAAGGAGAATATGAGCCTTGTTGTAGGAGAAAAGGCGCCCTCTTTGTAAGGTGATCATCGCTTGTGAAGAAATTTCTGCCTGCGCATGAAAGGTAGAAAGAGAAGACTGCGCTAGATTTGAGCCATTTCTTATGAAAAGGCCCGCAAATGTTTGCTCATTGAATCCATAGTAAACCAGTAAAGCCATCGATACTTCCTGGAAGAGATAATTGAAGAACTTTGTTCAAACGTAAAAGGTAGTTCTATTAATTTTTTTTGATTGAGCTTGCTGAATTATTTGTGGTGGAAGATGTCAAATCCTTTGGCTGATTCTTATCTAAATGAATCCACCAAACTTGATGGTGGGAATTATTTTAACTAGAAATTTTAGTTGATAATGGTGCTTGAAGAATATAATTTGTGGACAATTGTGAAAGGAGATGAGCCAAACCCACAAGTGCTGCCTAGATTGGGAAAAGCAGGAAATGAAAGAAAAAGTGTTGTTACGAATGTTTATAAAGAAAAACATAATTTCTTATAAAGACTTTCAAAGAAACTTGGGATGTTCTCAAAGGTTTGTATGAAACCTCTGATGCAAACAAGATTTTATTTCTAAAAAATGAGTTTTTATTTATCAAAATGGAAGCCAATGAAATGATAAGTAATTTTGTATCCTAGTTAAAGATTTAATTGATAATTTGGGTGATATTGGTGAAAAGGTTTGAGTTGTGATTTACTAATGTTTACTTTGAATGTTTTAGTGCAAAATTATAAAGTATTTATGCCAGCACTCTCTTCTAGACCAACACCCCCTACTTTTGATGAATTGGATGGAATTCTTCTTCAAGAGAAAGACAGAATGAATAATTATGATCTAGACTGAAGTGGCTTATATTTAGCATTGATTGTAAGAGGTAAAATATCATATTGAGGTAAACCGTGGGACAATCACAAAGACAAGTTTCAAGCAAAGTAGAAAGGTATGAAACATCTTGATTCTTAAGTTATGATAAATATTGAATGTGAGTATTGTGGAAAACCATGACATCTTTCTAAAGATTGTTATAGAAGAAAGAATCTTGAATCCAATCAAAGATAAAAGGAATAATCAAAATTGTGTGCATAAAGACACTTCAGTCAATGATGGATTTAAAAATCTTAAGTTGTTTATTTTTGAAGCTGCATTGTTAGCTGGAACTGATGATGAGAATGTAGAGTTCATATATTCTAGTGCATCAACTCATATGCCCTATCATAATGAATGGTGTGATGAATATTATGAGAACATTGATGGAACACACATTTATTTAGGAGATAAAAGATCCCATAAAGTTTAGGGCTATGGAGTAATAAGTGTAAACTTACCTAATCGACAATTGAGACAGATTCATGATGTGATGTATGTTCCTAGTATTAAAAATAAATTAGTATATGCTTCAACTATCATTGATAATAATTTAAAAGTGGAATTTGGTAAGTTGAGTGTTGTAAAATATGTCCATGATCACTACAGGATTGTTTCCACAGTACCAGAGTTCGTGGATTTTATAAGATGGATGTGACAATGAACCATCATGTTGCATTGGCATCCACAACAATGTCAACAAAAGAGTTATGGCGCCACAGGTATGGGCACCTCAATTACAATGTTTGATGTTATTGCAATGAAAAAAAATGGTAGGAGGTCTTCTTGTAATGAAGAATGATCATTTCCAATGTGAAGCATGTGCACTTGGTAAGAAACATAGAGAGGATTTTCCCATACATACAGAGAAAAGAAAAACTAATATACATGAATTAATTCATACTGAAGTATGCACGCCTATGCAAACTAGGTCACTTGGTGGTTCTTTGTACTTTCTTATTTTTGTTGATGATATATCTAGGTATACTTGGGTCTCTTTCATAAGAAGAAAAAGTCACATGTATTTGAGTATTTTAAAGAATTTATAACAATGGCTGAAAAACAGACAGGAAAATGTATTAAAATTATCAGATTTGATCAGGGTGGTGAATATACATCAAGAGGATTTAAAAGTTATTGTAAATTTAATGGGATACAACAACAATTTACAGTACTTCATACACCTCAAAAAAATGGTGTCGTTGAGAGAATGAACATAACACTGGTGGAGTGTGCTCGTAGTATGCTTCAAGGTAAAAACATTTCTAATGGCTTTTGGGAAGAAGCCTTTAATATTGTTGTTTATTTAAAGAATTGAAGTCCAACTAAGAAATTAGATTTTCAAACTCCTTTTGAGGTTTTTCATGGTTATAAACTTGATGTCAGTCACTTAAGAGTGTTTGGATCCATTTCCTTTGCACATATTCCTAAGGAAGATAGAAGAAAAATTGATGCAAAATCAATCAAGTGTGTTTTTATTGGGTATTGTACTAATTTGTTCAAGAACAGAATGAAACTATTATGGACACTTCAAGCAGTCATGATACATCAAGTAGAGAAGAATCACCACAGAGTAGGAGAAGAGATGAAATAAGTGAAGGACCAAGGAGGTCATCAGGACAAACTCAACCACCTATAATTTTTAAAGATTATGCATTGATGTCACAAGTAATGAATGTTGTAGAACCTATGAACTATAAACAAATGAAAGAACATGAAGAGTGGATAATTGTTATGAATGAAGAATATGACTCTCTTATGAAAAATCACACATGGGAATTAGTAAAATTGCCTGAAAACAAAGTCCCTATTGGAAGCAAATGGTTGTACAAATCTAAATTTAAAGTAGATGGTAGCATTGATAAATATAAGGCAAGATTAGTTGCAAAAGGATATTCACGAAAGGAAGGAATTGATTACGATGATACTTTTACACCAATAGCTAAATTAAATGAAATTAGAGGACTGATTTCCTTAGCTACAACACATAAATGTAAAATACATCAATTATATGTCAAATCTACTTTTCCGAACAGTGATTTAAAGGAAGAGGTTTATTTAGATCATCGTGAAGGGTTTTTCAAGCAGGGACGAGAGAATATAGTCTGTAGGTTAAGGAAAGCCTTATATGGTTTGAAATAGGCACCAAGATCATGGTATGTAAAGATTGATTCATTCTTTTATCAGAAAGGCTTTGTGAAAAGAAAGAGTGATCCTAACCCGTATATTAAGAAAGATGAATATGGAAATATTTATTTAATATCTTTACATGTGGATGATATTATTGTTATAGGCAGTGCACACAAGTTAATTGATGAGATTAAAGGTCAGTTGTCTCAAGAATTTGATATGAAAGACCTCGATGAATTGCATTACTATTTAGGACTTTAAGGATGGAGGGAGCTTGGTAAGACACTCATTACACAAAGAAAATACACAAAATAAATTCTTAAAAAGTTCCATATGAGTGCATGTAAATCAATATCAACTCCCTTAGAACATAATGAAAATTTATACATTGATGATGGAACTAAAAAATCAGATGATACATTATATCGTCAGTTGGTGGGAAGTTTGAACTACCTCACCACTACCACACTAGACATTGCATACGCAGTCAACATCCTTATTGAGTTCATGGCCAAGCCTTCTGAGAGCCATTGGAAAGCTGCAAAGAAATTCCTTCGATACTTGAAAGGAACAATAAATTTTGGTATTATGTATACTGATGAATCCGATGTTGAATTGACAGATTTTTCTGATTCATATTGTGCAGGAAATCCTGATGATAGAGGATCTAAATCAGGCTATGTATTTCATATAAGATCGGGGGTTGTGTCATGGAGTAGCAAGAAACAACCAACTATTTCTTTGTTGTCAACAAAATCTGAGTATAAATCCTTGACCAGTGCTACCTGTGAAGTTTTTGGTGAGCATTCCATCAATGTATGTAATAGAGTTTTCCTCTTGAATGATAAGTGTGATGAGTATGTTTGCTCACAGTTTATGTAGCATTTTTCTCTCGTTTTTAAGTTTTTATAGATCAGATCCGAGTCTCCATTACTGATACAGAGAAAACGATGACATAAATTATTTATAGGTCAAATTTGCGTCTCCATTACTATTACAGAGAAAATGATGATAGGAATTCATTCGTTCTTCTGGGGAGCTGAACAATATATACCATCGAAAATCTCAAAAAAATGACTACATATATCAAATTTGACCAGTAATTGTTCTAATTGAACGAATCGACAAATTTTCAATTTTTATTTTACCGATACTGTTGAATGCTTTCAAGTAGTTTCATTTAATGGAACCCAAGTGTAAAGCACTCTTCCCTCGGTGGACCTGATGTTGAAATATAGACAGTGAAGGCAAATTTGACACGTACTTGATGTCGAAATATCTTCAACATTTGGAAGAGGACTTTACACCAGCCATCATACGATATCCAATTGTTTTCATTAAGAGCTTGGTGAAAGCATGCATTAAAAATCGCTTAGTCTAAACGTATAATGTTAAGTTGTTTTTATTTATTTGGTATAGCTATTTCAATTTAATTACCTCATAAAAAAAGATTTGACAAGTAATTTGTTTATCGAATTTCTTCCTTGAAAAGATTTACAAGATAAATAACTTGAAGTAACTATCAAAATTGAGATAAAGGCAATGTTAAGGACAATTTTCCCATTAATTATAAAAAAAAATTCCTCTTATTCGTCAACTTTTTTCTAAACTATTTTGTTTGAAAATGTCAAAAGCTCTTAAAAATTCCTATTTTCAGAATCTATAAAAAAACAATCAAATTTCACAAACTATTTAGTTTCAAAATTTCTACCCTAACGACGACTCTTCTCTCAAAGTTTTGGTCCTCTTAATTCTAACCACATTCAAAACAAAGTAATGTCTTTAAATTTTTTAAGGATATCTCGAATCTGACTTGATATATGCATTGTTAAGTAATTCACCTGATGAAGATTAATTAAAAAAGTGATCATTGACAATAGTAGACATGGCTTTTTATTTTGCATAGCGGATCCCACGACATTGAATGACTCCAGCGGGTTTTGCTCCTTTTAAAATGAAAACCCAGATAGTTTTCCCATTTAATATTTTTCAATCACTTTTCTCTCTCCTGTACCCTATTTTACAATCTCTTTATGTCATGAATTCAGAGACAGTCTATTATTTTTCTATCTCCTTTATTTTCTATCTTATTTCAGGAAATATCAGAATGTCCAAGAAAAATCAATCCTTTCATGACGATTTTTTAGAGTATATCTAATGGAGTTTGTATACCTCTGTTGTATAACTCCTTAGACTGTAGTAGTGACATTGATCTATCATAAAAAAAAAACTAAGATGAAAATAATAGAGAAAACATAAACCACCTCCACCCTCATGTAGTGGGAAGAATAATAAAGAAAACATTATTATTATCATAAAATAACTAAGATATACAAGAAATAAAAATTCATTGTTAATACTATTTTTACTATTTTGAATTTACTTCAAATTTAGTGTTAAACTTTTGAAATATAGAAAAAAAAACCAATGAATTTGTAATAATTTCTAAATTATTCTACTTTCCCTACTTAATGCAGATGGCACAAACTCCATTAGTAGGCAATGCGTTCTAAGGATTTGAAGAGTGGTCATTGTCTTTTCGTCCCTACTTAATGCAGATGGCACAAAATCCATTAGTAGGCAACGAGTTCAGAGGATTTGAAGAGTGGTCATTGTCTTGCCATTATTTATCGCAACAAACGCATGAGCGATCTCCATGGCATTATTGATTGTAGCAAACATGTGATTGATTTATACCTTGATAGATCCAGCTAACTCGGCTCCATCCATCAACGAAGCAATGGAAACACACCCCCCCCTCGAGGCAGAGACTTGCTGCTCTACAACTCATCTTGTTTATTTAGTATAAGAATTAATTAATATTATTTCATGTTTTATCATTCAATTTGAATAGTTTAGTTGAGGTCTTATTTATTTACTATAAGAATCAATTGATTTGAGTTGAGGTTTATTTATTTAGTATAAGAATCAATTGAGTTGAGGTTTCATTTCGTTAGTATAAGAATCAATCGAGTTGGGGTGGGTTTTATTTAGTATAAGAATAGGTTTGTCATTTTCAGTTCCATAGGTATTCTAAGACATTTTAATCAAAGCTTTAGTATACTCAAGACATTTTAATTCATTTTATTTAAATTTTAGCATACTTCAATTTTATTTTTTTAAATGTTATGTATGAGGTCTTATTTGGCCTCCTCATATCCATGTCATCTGGTTGCTAAATGTTTAGTGGTTTTCTTGCTTTTGCGTCGGGGTGAAAAGTGGTTCTCTTGCTTGTGCTTCCCAGTGAAAATGCATGAGCCAAGATTATAGGTCATTACCTTTCACTATTCACTTCCCAGTGAAAAGTGGTTCTCTTACTTGTGCTTCCCAGTGAAAATGCCTGAGACAAGCTTACAGGTCAGTGCCTTTCACTATTCACCATACAACTACTATTCATTGTACCAACGTACTAGCTTTAAGCTGAGTACATACATAGGATTATACCAGCTTACTAGCTTCAGTGTATATGGCACTAATGCAATGTTTGGTGGCTCAATTACAACCATAAATACAAGGTGAAGAATGATAGACACACGCAAATGGAAACACACCATAAGAAAAACATCAAAGATAAAATTTTGGTGCAGACCTTTACCTTTTACCTTTTCTGACCACCACAATACTTGCATCCAACTTCAATGAGATGAAGCTTCAATGAAATATTCATTTCAACCTCATTTTGACTTCATCTCTAATAAGAGATGGCGTAACTTCATTCTTATTTCGTAGGATCTCCTACTCTATTGGCTTTTGTTTTGCGTAACAAACATGCTCATGCGAAAGATGAAAATGAGGAAGTACATGGGTTTGAGTAGCCAGGCCATTTCTCTCCTTGTGAAGGTAGCTTCCAAACGCTGAGAGTTAGCACAAATCCATTAGTTTTTGTGCGATTGGTCACTAACAGGGTTGAAAGCATTTGTTTTCTAATTGTGATATTTTGTAATGTTTTTTTTACATTGAAAACTACAAATTAATCTTGGAGACTGTCCACTAGGAACCTGCTATACTTGAAAATAATGGAGCAAGAGTGAGTTTCATAGTTGAACTCTACTTCACTTAATGTAGATTATGGTTTTTTGTGGTTTGTTGTAATCGACTAAGTAGAGTCATTTTATATATAATAATGTAATCAGTCTTCATTCAAGAATAAGAGATTGTGAGTGTAGCCTCACCTATGTGTGTTGTTTTCTCATATTCTAAGTTGGTATCAGAGCAACGTTGGAGATACAACTCTCTAAGGCCTAATCCAAAATACGAGATCTTGAATTTGTTTTTGAAAAATTGTCAACGCCCCCCTATATAGTGTTAGATAGCGCCGACACTCTCACACTTCTAAAATTTTTAATTTTGGAGGTCGCGCTGAAAGTGGTGACTCCCCTGCCATCTTATGGTAGCGCTAGCGCTCCCCTTTGTTGATTTGAGAAGAACCAACCAATTGTTTGTGGAAAACCGTGAGCTTGCTGGAATTAGATTTATCTTCATGAGCTTGTTGCACATTTGTTTTATTTTAAGAAGCACGTTTGTTTTATTTTATGAAAGGATTAAAGGGTGCCACGATTTCTTATACAAATGGTGGAAGTGTTAAGATTTTAAATCACTTTATATCTTATAAATCGTGAAGGTTCCTTTTCATGGGTGTGAGACTTTTTATATGCCTTTATATGAGCTTTATTTTTTATATATGAAGCCTTGAAACACGAGGAAGGGGTTATTCTTATGTATATGAGGATGCATGTATGTGTATAAAAAGAACAAGGTTTTTTTTTAAAGGAATTTCTATTTTTTTATATGCATGGAGTGGTGTTAAGGTTTCCTTTTTTTAAGGTTTTTTTATACTTTTTTAAAGAAAGATAAAAACAAAGGCAAAGTGACAGACTACCCAGCACGGGATAAAACATGACGAAAGTTTGATCTTCTTGGTGATTCACCGTCTTGAGGATTGAATTGTGTTTGGTGATACAAGGATAAATTGTTTGATTGAATAAAAAGACACCTCCAGATATGGCGAATCCTTTGGTGGAGACCTACCTCAACGAAGCCAACAAGTTGGATGGATCGAATTTCATTAACTAGAAATTCAAGATGCAGACGCTCATGGAAGGATATGGTGTTTGGACCATAGTGAAGGGAACTGAAGAGAAGCCTAATGCGGTTACCAATGCGAAAACAACACATATTGAAGACTGGGATAAGTGCGAAAATAAGGAAAAGGTATTGTTACATTTGTCTATCAAAAATAACATAATTCCACATATCGGAGAAGACAATAGTTCTATTGAAACATTGACAACACTTAAAGAATTGTATGAAACTAGCAACACAAATCGCATTTTGTTCCTGAAAAGTAAATTGTTAGGCATTAAGATGGATGGAGGTGAATCTGTTAGTTCATTTTTGGGTTGTATTAAAGAGGTGAAAGACAAGCTAGGCAATATAGGGGAGACAGTTTCCAACACTCATCTTGTCACTATTACCTTAAATGGTATGCCAGAAGATTATCAGATGTTCATAACAAGTCTCGCAGCAAGGGAAAAACCTCCTACTTTTGAAGAACTGACAGGTATTTTGCTGCAAGAGGAAGACATATGCTCGAATCTGAAGCCTCAGAATAAATATTTGGCATTGTGTTCAAATAAGAGATCCGTGAGAGGGATATCAAGAGAAAGAGACAAAGGAGGTAGTTCATCTCAGAGAGACAATTCATCATAGAGAAGACAATCTCCAAGGCCAAATCAAGGTATGCAATCTAACACGACTGAGTCAAAGAGTTGTTTTTATTGTGGTCGACCTAGACATATTATTAGATACTCTCATAAGAAGAAGACTGATGAGGCTAGGTATAAACCTAGAACACATTCAGGTCTTTATGCAGAAAAATCTTCAAATCATGATCTCAGGTTGTTTATTGCTAGTGATGAGATTGATGAACCCCCAAATTTTGATTCACGAGATATTAGGCTATTTGTGTCTAACGCTGCTTTATCTGTTGAATCGGATGATTTTGATGCCTGGTTTGTGGATTCTGGAGCATCAATACATATGACATGTAATAATATGTGGTACACTAATTTTAAAGAAACACATAATGGAGCCAGCATATATTTTGGAGATGACCGTGCTCATCGAATCAAGGGATACAGTGACATTCCTGTGACATTGTTGAATGGTACTATTTGTCACATTCGCAATGTTGTTTATGTTCCAGGGATAAAGAAAAAAATGATCTTTGTGTCCACCATTACAGATCAAAACTTGAAGGTTGAATTCTTTAAGAATTATTGCATAGTGAAGGATCTGCTGGACCAATTCAAAACGGTTGCAACGAGAGTCAGAGCAGGAGGCCTATACAAACTTTATGTTACCAGCAAAGCGCATCATGCACTGACTTCTGCAACTATGGCAACAAAGATTCTTTGGCATCAAAGGTATGGCCACATTAATCATCCTGATTTATTGTTACTACAGAAAAAGAATATGGTTGAAGGACTTCCCATGTTAAAGAATGAGAATGTTGTTTGTGATGGATGTGCATTAGGAAAGATGCACAGAGATGAGTTCTCCTCTAATCCTAATAGAAAAAAGAGAGATGTTTTATATCTTGTGCATACTGATTTTGCGGGCCTACGCAGACTAGGTATTTAGGAGGTGCATTTTACTTTCTATTATTTATTGATGATTTCATGCGATACACATGGGTTTATTTCCTTAGAAGAAAAAATGATGTTTTCGAGTACTTTAAGGAATTCAGAACCATGGTGGAAAAGAAGACAGAAAAATCCATCAAAATCCTCCGTTTAGATCAAGGGGGAGAGTATAAATTAGGGGACTTCATCAAATATTGCAAAAATCATGGAATAGTACAACAGTTTATAGTACCTCACACTCCACAGTAGAACGGAGTCATTGAAAGGAAAAACAAAACTCTGGTAGAGTGTGCACGTGGTATGATGAAAGATAAGAATCTCTCGAATGCATTTTGGGCTGAAGCCATAAATACTGCAGTTTATTTAAAGAATAAAAGTCCAACAAGGTGTCTTGATAATGTCACTCATTTCAAAACCTTGTATGGTTCCAAACCTATAGTTCATAATTTGAAAGTATTTGGGTGTAAGGTTTTTGCTCATATTTCAAAGGAGAATATGAAGAAATTGGATGCTAAAGCCATTAAATGTATTTCCATTGGGTATTGTTCTGAATTCAAAGCATACAAATTGTTTGATCCTTCTACTCACAAAGTATTTGTAGGTAGAGATGTACTTTTCCATGAGCAGGAAGAAGGAAATAATGACAACAACAGTCATGAGGAATGACATAGACTTATTGATGAAGGATTTAAAGAAGAGCAATAATAACCATCACAACAACCACCACCACAGCAGCAACCACAACCGCAGCAGAAAAAACAACCGCAACAAGAAGGAATCAGTGATATGGACACTTCAAACAGTCACAGTTCACCTAGAGGCGAAGACAGATATTCAAAAAATGGGGGGGAAGATAATCAGTTGAGAAGATCTTCACAATGTTGGAAAAGAACAAAAAGAACCTACAATGATAAAATGTGATAATCAAAGTTCAATCAAGCTTGCGAATAATCCGATTTATCATGCAAGGACAAAGCATGTTGATGCTCAGTTTCATTTTGCTAGAGAAAAATTACAGTGAAATGAAATAGCTTTTATGTATTGTAATACTTATGAAGATGATATGTTCACTAAGCCTCTTGGAAAGATTAAATTTGAGTTATTTAGGGAGATGTTAGGTGTAGAAGTCAATCCATTCTCCATTAAGGGGGGGACTTGAAAATAATGAAGCAAGAATCAGTTGCGTAGTTGAATTCTACTTCACTTAATGTAGATTTTAGTTTTCTATGATTTGTTGTAACCGACTAAATAGAGTAGTTTCCTAAATAATAATGTAATCAGTCTTGATTCAAGAATAAGCAGCCTCTTTTCGCATATTCTTAGTATTATTTGTAAATTCGTAGAGTTTTCCACGTTGTACCCTGTTGGAGAAGATGAGGAGAGCTACATCTGCAGCACATAAGCTCATAAGCTTTTTGAATGCAGACTCTTTCGGTTCAAGTGCCCCACTTGAAGAACCCATTGTTGATCCTATTTCAAATGCAAAACGAGTAGAAGAACCTTTTGACCCTGTTGATTGATAACCCGCAAAAGGGAAAGTTCTCTGTTCTGATACGGACGGTGATGTGCAAGGAGAATTCTGGGCTGACTACAAGGTGGTGAGCCAGCGGTTCAATACTGAATTTATAAGCTATTGAGTCTTTGCATCCCGCTATTGGTCATGCATTCTCCTTTCTCTTAAAGTGCTCATCCAATACCCTTATTTATTTATGGTGTACGTTACGTTTCTCTATCTCTATATTCCGACACTCATTCTTGAAGAAACTTGAGAACTTGCTACTTTGCAACTCCCATTGACATTCTATTTAATTTTCAGAAATCTATTTCTCTGACCCATTTTAATAGCTATTAAATAATAATGTACACTAATTTACAGTGTAACGTCATGTGTTTGACTATGATATGGATGTAAAATATTGAATAAGAAATATACTCTTTTATGATAAGTGAGTAGAGTACATCACATAGATAAAAGTGTATAGTTCATACGAATGTATATCTCCTCATCTATATAAGAAACCTTAAAATGTTATAAGTGTATAGTTCATACAAATGTATATCTCCTTATCTATTAAAAAAAAAAAACCTTACATTGCTTTAAGTAGACATCATTAGGTTTTCACGAAATACACCCTTAGGAAACAAGACAAAGATAGTTTGTTTTAACAATTAGCATTAATAGGGTATATAACTTATTATGACAATTTTGAAATGATATTTCTTGAAGTTTGAGATGACTCCGAAGAATAAAACGTATTTATACTTATTAAGTTAAATCTATTTTGTTGATTAAGCTTTTTCATTTTTTATGACATAGTTTCTAGGTTAATGATTGTTTGAAATTTTGTAAAGCCTCGAAACTTTTGTGAAAGCATTGTTTTTTGCGTCCTCTCCGTAACAAGTTGTTTAATTTATATCCAACTTTTATCAATTTGAAGTGTTATTATTATTTTTAATTTAAAATATAGTTATATATTATTATATATAAAAGGGGTATAATCCTACGCCCTTCACTAATTTAAAAATAACTTAATTGTCCATTTTAATCTATATCCAACTTTTATCAATTTGAAGTTCTATTATTATTTTTAATTTAAAATATAGTTATATATTATTATATATAAAAGGGGTATAATCCTACGCCCTTCACTAATTTAAAAATAACTAAATTGTTCATTACATTACATTTGGATTTATCATCCTATTTTGGGTATATAAAAATAGATGATTGTCATAACTAACGTCAACACATTGAAATAAAAGTGACATCATAAAACTATTTTTGAATTAGGAAGTTTTTATTGGTTTCTTATTTTTCATAGGTTTCTCTTGAGTTATACTAGAAGAGTGACGGTCTTTATCTAGACGACATATGGAATTGTATTGTGTTTTTACAGAGTTAGTAGAGTTATATTTTAACATCATGGAGTTAATGTTGTCATTTTGAATTTTAGAAACAATAATTTCAATTTTGTGTATAGTGTTTTAGAAATTGCTACAAATTTTTCATCTAATACATCAATTTTATGGAAGATATCATATTTTTGTAGGCTTCTCTCCTTTATAACATGGTAAATAAGGGTCTTGATAAGCTAGTAGGTCTTAGTGACTCTAAAGAACATATCATGTTTTTGTAGGCTTCTCTCCTTCATAACATGGTAAATAAGGGTTTTGATAAGCCAATAGGTCTTAGTGACTCTAAAGAACTTTTTATCCAACTTATCTTGAATTTATTCATTGGATAATTTTTTGTCTTTTGTTTTTTATTTTTTTTCCATTTCTTTTAACTTTACCTTTATTGAATCAAGGAAAGTGGAACAATAGAAATGAGTCAATTCTTAGGATTCCTTTTTTAGGTAGAGTGCCAGGTGACATACTTGAGCTCACTAGAGACAAGGTATTTTAGCGTATAAGATCTTGCCTTCCTTTTCCCACTTTCCCTAGTCACAAGATTCAATTCCTTCTGGTCATTATAACTATCTTCACTATAGGAAGGAGGATAGCCATAATAGAGCTATATCCTAAGATCCCAAGGGTGGAAGAGGAACTATTCAAACTTTTGGAAAACAAATTCTCTTTCCACAATCAAGGGGAGTGCAGATATATCATATACTTTGGTAGGTTGAAATCCCAACAAGACCACTTGATAATACTCAAAACCCCACCCTGGATACAATGATTGAAATAAATAACTACAAAAGATAGTACATGGAAAGTGGCTTGTTCTCTCCACTTGTCTCCCTAGGAGCAAGTTCCACTTGTCCAATCATGTGAAAATTCCTTACATCTACAATTAACATCCTTGAAATTTTAAAATCCAACTATTAATAACCCATCACCCTTTGAAATTGCATGAAGCAAGATATCAATTCTCAAACTAGTAATCTAAATATAATTTCCCCACAATCCAAATGGAAGCCTCCTCTGCTACCCTTTCATTAATATCCTTGATACTTGTTTTCATGTTAGTGGTCATACAACACTTATGTCCCTATGACACTTAACACCTCATGAGGATGTGTCATTTTGAATTATTAAAAACTTATAAAAAATTTCATTAAAGACATATTAATATGAGAACGAAAAATATTAAAAATATCCAAAACATAACTCCAATATTTATTTAAAGTTTGAAGTAATTATTAATAAAAAATATAATTAGTTTTATGAGAGTAGTAAAAATGATGGAGGATAAATAGATTTTGAAAATAATAATATTTGAAAAAATAATTTTATTTTAATATTAATAATTAAAAAATATTTAAGAAATAAATATCTTTAACCAAAACAAAAAATAAGTAATAATATTAAAAAAAAAATTACATATTTAATTTTTTTTAATAATTATAGTTAATTTTGTTTTTTTAATAATTATAGTGTATAAGAGGTTTTAAAAAAAAAAAAAAGTTGATGATATAGAGAAATAGTATTAAATTTGAGGAAACATTGTATTTAAAAAAAATAAGGATTGACATTTTTATTTGTTATAATTTTTTAATTTGTAAATTTCATAGGGAATGTGTTTCATAAATGTTATGGGAATATGTATAATATTTTTTTTATTAATAACTATAAAAAAAAATGTATATCATTGAAAGGAAAATTGAATAGTTTTAATAGCTCTTTATGTTTATTTAAAAAGTTTTGTAAATAATGTTTTAGTAAGTACTAAATAGACATGGTGCACAATGATTTTAATGATTTTATTATATGTTTTAAAGAGGTTGTCTTAAATAGTTAGGAGAAGAGTAGTTGTAAAATTGTAATTTAAAATTATTAATTATGAAATTGTATTTTTTATTTTATTTAAAAATATATATATAAAATAAAAATAAAAAAATTCTAAAATTATTGTTTATTAATTTTTTTTTAAGTTTTTCTTTACACTATATTTGAATTTAAAATTTTGTAAATTAATTATATTTATTGTAATTATGATTTGAGAGATGTTATTTAATAATATTTGTATATTTTTTTCATATAATATTTTTTAATTAAGAATTATATATATATATATATATATATATATATATATATATATATATATATATATAATTTTCCTATATTTTTATTTAATTTCTTTTATTATTTGTTTCTAAAATCATATATGTCCTTATGTAATGCAAGTCAATATATGTTACTTAAATATAATATTTGGTGGAAAATTAAGTCTAGAATAATTAAAAATTTAATATCTACTAAATAATAATTATTTAAAATTGCATCAACCAAGATTAAGGGAAGTTTTTCTAAAAGATATTATTAATTTTAAGGGAAATTTTGTTAAAAAAATATCATTAACTAGGACTAAATCATTGTTATTCTTTATTTTTTATCCACCCATAAATAATCTTGAAATGTCTAATTATATATATATATATATATTCTAACTTAAAATTTTCAAAATACTCAAAAATTTATAATTTATATCAGAATATTTTTACTTTACTACTTAATATAATAGAAATTAAAACACATGTACATTCATACTATATATTAGATTATCATATCTGTTCTATTAATTAGTGATAAATATAAATATACTATCATATGTTATATAATTATACTAAATATTTTCAAATCATATGTTAATGAGAAAGGTCATAATCATAATAACATTTTTACTAATTCTTTTCAACCATAATAACATTTTTTCAAACATGAAACATAAATAATTTGTAATATATGGTAATTAGAATATAATTGTTACAATCTTTTATTTATATTACAAGTTTTTATTTATAAAAATAATAATCTAATTTTAAAATTAAAAATATTGATAATGAACTAATATATCAATTCCATAACTTAAATTCAGTTAGAAAATCTCCATAATTAATATTTAATATTTAATTGTTTTAAAAATCCTTTCTTTTCAATTGAACAAGTTCAGGAGCCATGTGAAATTACCATAATAACCTATATGAAAATCTCAGCGTTGTAAAAAACATTACGTTAATGTAAACCTAAAGGACATTTTCATCTCAGATTGAACCCTCGAGCCTAATATTATTATTTTTATTTTCATCTCATATTGCCCCTGGAGCCTAATATACTTGTGTTCAAATTGAGAACGAGCAAGATGAGGTAACACTTTATATCGTCAACCGTAATGTATGAAAACTTGGAAGTAATGGAGATGTTATCTAGTTGTTCACTCCAGTAATAAGCGCCAGTTGTAAGCGCCAGTTAGAAGAGTTAGTTCTCAGTTCATAGTCAGTTGTCTAGTTGTCTTATGGTTTGCATGTAGCCGACTCGGGAAAGTCTTTTCCTATATAAGGATGTAATCCGTCTTCGTTTAATATCAAGAGAAGTGAGCGTAGCCTCACCGTGTTTGTTTGCCTCGCATATTTTATCTTGGTATCAGAGCTGGGAGGAGAAGGTGCGGAAAAATTCCCGCAGGCGGAATTCACGTGAGCTGCGGACATTCTTCATGATTCCCGTAGGCGGAGTATAGCGTGAGGTGCGAACATTGAGGTGAGAGAGACGCCCCATCTCTTTGCTGCGTAAGAAAATCCTATTTGGTGCGTGGATCAATTCAGAAGAGTTTTTTTTTTGGTGAACGTGGAGTCTGAAATATTTTCATGCAGGACGTGTTTAATAAATCGTGTTTGTTTGTCATATTTTTTGGGTGGTAAAAAAAACATTTAAATAAGCGTGAAGTATAAAGTTGGAGTTTTCTTATTGAAGTGGAGGAGATATATTTAAATTAAAAGTGGTTAAATTGAATACATCCGTGGAGAAATGAAAAATCGCGTGAGTTTCTTATTAAGTGGATAAGTTTTTTCTTATTACATGGATTTTGGCTTTTTTTTATTAAGCGTGAGGTGGAGTTTGAAAAAGTGGATAAATTTTTTAAAGTGAAGTGGATAAAGATTATTCATTTTTTGTTTAAAGTGAGTACATGCATGTGTATTGTGAGGGGAAGGTTATTAAAGTGGAGGTTTACTAAAGTGGATTTTTAAAAAGGTTTGAAGTTTATTAAAAGTTTTTTTAAGGGGGGAGTTATAAGGTTTTTAAAAAGTGGAGATATTTTGGATATTAAGTTGCATGCATGCATAGATTGA
>ML781629.1:395919-420286 GCA_009831015.1 Picea engelmannii | reverse complement strand
TGAAAAAAAACGATCAAGAGCAGCCTGCTCTGATACCACTGATCCGGATTATTTTCGGCATGAAATGAGAGCGGAGATATAATAAAGAAATGCATAGAGATATTGCAGATATCCAATAGTATAATAGGAATGTATCAGAGATGCAACCATAAACACAAATATACAGTAATACATGATTTCTATTAATTAGAGAAATGTACAGAGACTGTAAAAATACATAGTGAAAGACTCGCTAGAATGGTGCCATCTTATCTCTTAGAAGAGATGTGACGGCTACTCGCATTCGCAAGAAGATGATTAAAATGAGGCTCTAAAGGCCCTTTTACAATAAACAGGAATGCCAAAATTCCTAGACATCCAAAAACCTAACCCTAGGAGATGAAGTGCCAAAAGTCATGTGGGCCCCTTTTGGGTAAGTTGGTGCATCAACTTCCCGGGGTCGTAACTTTTGTATACGATCTCCGTTTTAGGCGTGTGATAGCTCGTTGGAAAGGTATCATCGAGGAGATTCATTTTGGGGGCTCAATCATGCCTTTGTCTATCATTGAGAACCGTGATCTCAAAAAACCTTCATTTGGACCCTCAAAATGACCCCGGAAGTTAAAACCTGCTAAAAATAGTAAATTGCCAAAATGGCCAGAAAGATGTTTTGAGCCATTTGGAAAAGGTGGATGGCCACCGATATCCACCCGGATCAATTTCACCCCACTCTTTTCCTTTTCACTTGTCCTTTAATTCCTCTTCCCACCGGGTAATTGTTTCCCTCTCCTTCGATGAAACCAGAGCATGGAAGATGCCTTCTGCATCTTTCGCTACCTACTCCATTATTGTTAATCGTCATGAAATTTTCGGGAATTCCTTCCCAAGGGGGATCCTCTTCCTATGCGTATGCTTCAGTCGCTCCATCCTTCTTTTCCTACCACAGGTCTTGCTCTTGCTACTCGGGTTGTACCTCATTTCACAAGTTTCCTTAATCTTTCTACCCTTGAAACTATAATAACCCTTACTATTGCGCTCCTTTTGTTTTCTTCTACTCCTTTTGTCCCTCTTCTTATGGTATTTCCTCCACTACAAGCATGTACTTCCAGCCATGATTTTCCTGAGGTGGTGAGCGATTTCATCGTTATTTTATGGTAAGGCTCATTTGATTATGATGGTACCAACTTTATCCCTGTACTTTCCACTTCCCTTACTCACTTGTGATCCAATTGTTCCTATCCTTGTACTTGTAGTGGGGGCTAGTGGATTGTTCCTGGTTATCATCATCTCCTCATGACTTAAGTCATTCATTGCATTTGAATTGTTGCCTAACCATTCACTCATGCTTTCCCCATGACACTTGTTAATGTATCGACCTTTCTTTCATTCACCCACCTGCTGCCTATTTTGATCTTGCATGATAATTGGTGGCCAAGCGTTAGGAAATCATACTCTTCTTGGGTCCCACGTTCCTTTTTAAGATGCCTTGCATTGT
Source organism: Picea engelmannii (assembly GCA_009831015.1). Lineage (NCBI taxonomy): Eukaryota > Viridiplantae > Streptophyta > Pinopsida > Pinales > Pinaceae > Picea > Picea engelmannii. The sequence continues at coordinate 418,812 of ML781629.1, read as the reverse complement.
CCTCCTCGATGTGACTATCCATGCTTAAGTTTCCATTAGGATATTTTTTCTCCAGGTGGCTGCAGTCTATCCTAAGTTGCCTGCTCGATATCTCGATCCATGCTTCATCTAGTTCTTTGCCTTCCTTGTCGACCCTCTTGTTGGAAAGTATATCCATTAGAGCGTTCACGGTCCTGCACACCCACTGCAACTCCACTATGTTCAATGTTCTTAGATGCTCCTATATTTTTTGCAGGGAGTGTGCTAGGTGCCAGTGTCGCTGCACCTTGCCCACTCAGGTTCCGTTTTGGAGTTTTTTCGTCGTTTTGATTACCAGGGTGGAGTCACCTTCCAAAATGTTCTTTGTCATCCTTTCTTGCCGTAGGATTTCAAGGACAAGATCCAGGGCTCCAAATTCCACTGCATTGTTTGTTGAGTTTCCTATGATCCTAGTGTACAGTCAGATGATGTTTCCACCACTATCTTTGATCACTCCACCTACCCCTGCCACTCCCGGATTTCCCTTTGTTTCCCCTTCAAAATTTAGTTTGAGGATCCCTGATGGAGGAGGAGTCCAGCTGCAGACTCCTATCTGGATCTATGGTTCACATCCCACAGGTATTCTATTTCTCCAATATTTCAAATGGAGAAATTCCAGGATGCAGGAGTCGTGGTCTGTAATTTGAATTTTCTCCTTATTGTAGTTGCGGCTCTGCACCATTTATCTTATTTGAGAGACTATTGCTTCATTTGGCCTCTCTGTCGGTAGGTTGTCATTCCTGAAGATGCACATGTTCCTTTCTTTCCAGATCACCCATATGATCATCCTCGCCATTAGATTCCAACAAAGGTTCACCATTTAATTTTTCATTATATCTTTCATTCCAGTCTTTGATGGTTGTGTTGATATTCCCCCTGAATCTATTGGATTGGCTATAGATGCATGCCACCCAATCCAAAATTTCGGTTGTGTAACCGCATTTGCCGAGGAGGTGATCAGTTGTTTCCTCCTTGACCTGACAGAGATGGCAGTGAGAGGGACCTATGAAACCCCTTATTATGAGGTTCTCCCAGGTTAAAATTCTATTGTGTAGTACTAGCCATTCGAACATTTTGATTTTTGGCCATTAGGGACTCTTCCAGATCTTTTCTCACTGTGGCTCTTTAAGCTAAGAATTTCAATCCCTCAAAGGAATCATATATTTTTCCTTAGTTTATGAGTTCTAATATCCCTCTATAATTTCTTAGTATCTAGCCTAGAGAGGTGTAAAATCTTCTATTTCTTTCTACTTACAAGTTACTTTTTTTTTCTTTTAATCAGGGCTTTGTACCTATTTAACATTTTGTATTTTATGTACTCATTAGAAGCACCCCTAATGGTTTTTATATCAATATGACTCTCTTTAACATACCAAGGGTTGAACATTCTGCTTTCCTTTTTACTTCATATCTTGATAGATAAATTGTGAATATAAGTAGAGAGGGTTATTGTAAAATTATGCCAATAGTCTTCAATGTTGTCCTTAATTGATAACAGATTTAATTCATTATTTGAATCATTGAGAAAATTATCATCTTTATTTTTTCAAAGATTAAGTGAGTTTGGTTATTAGAATTCTCTTCTACATGGATTTTGTGCATGAAAAAGTATAGAGTTAGGATTCAAGGTTTATGATATGAGGTGAGCTCACAGTTGTTTAATATGTCAACAACTACTATTTGGTTATAAATGGGGATTTCAGATGTCACATAATGTACAACACTACTACCAATCCCATGATTACAATTCATCAAATTGGATTTTAGCCATTTCACTAGACCATTGTAAATTATTAGATCTTAGGAACTATAGAGATTGATTAACTCGAACCTAAAAAAATTCTCAAGTCTTTGGAGTTTATTTTTCATTTGATAGGTAAAGAAAGGTCCTCATCTATCCATAGAGGATTAGGTTTGGAATCATTTCTTAACATAATATCATGGTTATTTCCTTTTATAGCATTAAAGTCTCCTAGAAAAAATAAATAATGACTTCATTTCTTATCATGTGCATATCTTGTACGGAGCCATTGTAAGGACAATTCTGATATAGATTGTTTTAATTATGAATGGTAGAATTAATAGGTGAAGAATACTAAATTTCTATATAAATATTCTTAGAATTAATATATTAAATAGCTCTTAACATGTATTGATTGAAAGAGTTTTTTTTGTGAAGCCTAATATGAGGGAAAATGTTCTTATTTATGTAATAATATATGCCTACAATCCCTCTATGGTAGGATCCCTTTTTACATACTCAACACAAATAAAATCCTTATATGTTAGGGAGAATAATAAATTTCTATATAAATATTCTTAGAATTAATATATTAAATAACTCTTAACATGTACTGATTGAAAGAGTTTTTTTTTATGAAGCCTAATATGAGGGAAAATGTTCTTATTTATGTAATAATATATGCCTACAATCCCTCTATGGTAGGATCCCTTGTTACATATTGAATACAAAGAAAATTCGTATATGTTAGGGACCTTGGATTCTTCATGCTCCTAAGTTTCAACAAGCATTATAATATCAATTTCACTTGGGATCCAACTTAACATGGGACCATTCCTCCATGGAAATGCCCAATGATTCCTAGAGAGGATGAACTCATCCAAAAGGTAAATTTTGTTCACTTATTAACTCACTCTCAAATGAAGATAACATATTTTTATGGTTTTCTTTAGAAATGAAATCATGAAGGGTAGTTTAATTATAAAAATAAGTACAATGTGTTTTATAATATAATTGTTAGAGTAAGTTCAAAGGAAATGAAATTCATATTTAATCTCGTATCATAAATTTCACTAATTCAGTTATACCAATGTGTATTTTATTTAGTATTATAACCAATTTCATTATCGAGGTCATGAACATCAACCCTATTTTAGCAATATTATTTTTGTTTTTAATTTTCACAATGTTCATGATGAGGATTTGTAAAAAGTTCATTGTATTTTCATCACTTTTAATGAATAATTTCATTGGAATCCTACCACTTATATATATAATTTATAATTATAATTATATCAATTTTTTCTTGCTCATTTGTAGTAGAAAGTTACTATAATACTAGACAACATAACAATACAAAAAACAGGGACTTTCCCACATTCTATAGTTCAAATATTGACTTTAATAATATATATATATATATATATATATATATATATATATATATATGTTATTATCCTTCACAAAGGATGTAAAGTTTCTACTAGTATAAAGCCTAAAAAAGACCCTAGAAACATAATAGCTTTACAAAACATAATATGACCTAAAGTTATTTAAGAGAATTATTGCTATAAATTCTCTCTTGCTCCACAATAAAAGGTTGAGGATCCTAATCCACTTTTTACACTTCTCTATGCATCATAAAAAAAATTATTCCTCATTGTTCTCATCTACCCCTAAATCAATATACATTCTAAAAATGGAAGAGGTAGCTAACTGTGGGATCATAGTCAAATTGGTGACTTGTTGATGTAAAGAAAAACATTCAACCTCTAAATTTTCAATCTATCTCTTTTGTTAAAGTAAGGTTTTCATAATACCCTCCATCCCATTGCTATGTTTCTTCCCATGGGAATGAATTTTTTCTATTGTAGTGAAGATAGATGTTTTGTTGTCTACAATGTACCTATTGTCTTTGAATAACATGAGGAATATTAGTGATTTTGAAAAAGGTGTATCACCCTAGATGATTATAGCTCTCCATACAATCTCAACTCCAAAGAAAACGATCCCAAATCCCCCAAATCCCCCTTTATTCTATCCACTACCAATTTCATAAATTCCAACCCACATGACCAAATTAATAAAGGAACTAGGTGGGGAGGTGAAATTATCATAACTACTCACCTTTCATGATAACTAAACTATGAGACCATTTAAAAAACTCAAAAATATAGACTGGAGGATGTCTTTAGCATTACAACTTCCATGTTTAATCCAATGCACATTAAGGAAGAATAAAATGTGAAATGTTTTTGGTAGTTTCGATAGACATACCCATACTAGAGTAAAAATCCTTTAGACTATTTAGTTTCTTATTGAGATCATAGGGTCTCCTCAATATACGAACAATATCATCAACATAAATAAGAATAATGATGACTATTCCCTCTAAATATGTGTTGAGATATCCCACCTTTTCCGAACAATCTTTGACTTGTCGATGTATATGTAAAAATGGATAGTGGACATAGGACAACCTTGATTAACTCCTATTTTACAACTAATTTCTTGCATAACCCTTATTTTTATAAATTCAACGAAGCAACATAGGATATTTCTTTTATTATTGCAACACTCATAAAAAATGGTCCTAATTGTAACAATGTGGTCTATAATTAAATGATAGCTCCAAAATCTAGCTTGTCCTTTATTTTTTTGTCCATGGATTTCTATTCATACACTAACCTTAATTTCTAGGATAATTTCATATAAATTACCTCAAATAAGGCTAGTCATAATGGTCCTATAATTAAGTGGATTATTTTTAGCCATAATTTTAAAAATATGAACAAAAAGGTTTTGTATTCAGGGTTTAAGGATACCCTACTTGACTGCTAAATTGAAGAGCTTGGGAATGTGAGATATAAGAATAGGCCCTCCAATTATTATTATTTGTTATTTGTATCCTTCAACATCATTATCTTTCCCTTTTACAATTCTCTTAACCCCAAACTCTATGTACTATTTTGAATATTTTCCATTACATTAAGGGATTAATAAATCTTTTTGAGGTGGGACTTTTAACTCCTCAAAGGAATCATATATTTTTCCTTAGTTTACAAGTTAGAATTTACATTTAGAATTTATGAGGATTTATCTTAGAGAGGTGTAAAATCTTCTCTTGCTTTCTACTTATAAGGTACCCTTTTTTCTTTGAATTAGGGATTTGTACATATTTATTTTGTTGGATTTTACATACTCATTAAAATCACCACTAAAGGATTTCAATAACAATATGAAATTGTTTAACATACCAAGGGGTGAGCATGATAATTTCCCTTTTTGTGTTCTTACTTGATAGAGAAATTGTTAATGGAATTAGAAAGGGTTATTGTAAAATTATGTCAACAGTCTTCAATGTTGTCACTAATTGATAGGAGATTTAATTCATTACTTAAATCATTTATAAAATCATAATCTTTATTTTTGTCAAAGATTAAATGATTTTGGTTATAAGAATTCTCTTCTACAAGGATTTTGTGCATGGAAAAGTTTAGAGTTAGGATTCAAGGTTTATGATTTGATTCAGGCTCATGGTTTTTTAATATGTCAAAAGTTACTATTTGGTTATAAATGGGGATTTTAGATGTCACATAATTTACAACACTAGTACACCCCAAGAGGTGTAGATAAGATGGTGATACAGTGTATTTTTAAGGTACACCTTGTGATTTCATTGGTTCAAACCTTGCCTAGCTTGTGTTCCGTGCTTGGGGGATGTGTGGTGCACCTAGAGGTTATAGTTGTAGTGGTTAGAAAACGTGACCCCTTGGCATGCAAGTAGAATCCCACCCATTTTTCGATACCGCTAGTACAAAAACAATTACACCACTACTACCAAGCCTATGAATACAAGTCATCCAATTGGATTTTAGCCACTTCATTAGACCATTGCAAATTATTAGATCCTAGGAACTATAGAGCTTGATCAACTCACACCTATACAAAATCTCAACCAAGTCTTTGGAGTTTATTTTGCATTTTATAGCTAAAACAAGGTCCTCATTTATCCATATAGGATTAGGTTTGAAATCATTGCTTAAGATAATAGTTTGGTTATTTCCTTTTCTAGCATTAAACTTTCCTAGAAAAAGGATATTAACTTCATTAATCATCTTGTGTATATCTTGTTCTAAGTCATTGTAAGGATAATTTTTATCTTGATTGTTTTACTCATTAAAGGTATAATTAATAGGTGAAAAATAACACATTTCTATATAAATATTCTTATGACTAATATCATAAATATATATTGACATGTACTAATTGAAAGGGCCTTTTTTGTGAAGCCTAATATGAGGAGAAATGTTTTTATTTATGTAACAAGATAATCCACCAATCCCTCATTAGCATACCACTCACATGTCTTCAACAACTAATGAGGGATCATTTCATAGATCCATGGTTAAATCGGGGTGATAATTAAACTTGTTAACTCCTTTTTACATTTCCTTCCATTTACACGACACTTGCCAATAGGTCTACACCCATACAGGCTATCTAGATAGGTCAATCTTACAGAAAATTTCACTAACATCTGATTTGGAGATTCTATAACATTTATTTCACAAGTAAATAAAAATTTCAGTATTCTAGAAAATTAATCTATACACACTTCTAAAAATCAACCCACAACCTTCCACACATTGATAAATATTCTAGGTTAAGAAATACATTTAATAAAATATAATTTGTAAAATCACGGGATGGATACCAAAAATAATAGCATGGTTTTTTAAAAAGATTTCAACGTGAAGTCTTCATGAGCTATAGTGTTGTGTTTATAAAGAGAACATCCTTAATCATTGTTCCATTGTTGATCACCAATCTCCAACTTATTTTCACTAATTTGAGAGATCAGATCCACCTTTCTTCCTAGTCAATAAAAATGTGCATAAACGCACTTCTGAAGACCAACTGTATTGTGGACGTGCACCTATCATCTTGGCATATTATGGAAGTAAGATCCACCTGATTTTTAACCACCGAATATATCCTTGGAATCGTAGAAAATGAGTAATATAAAACGAGAGCTAATCTCAAGGGCATGCAAATTGGGCTTGATGATATAATCATTGGACATGTCAAAGTGTTTGTGAGGAGGATTGCACCATCCTCCATCGTTGGACATGTCAAAGTGTTTGTGAGGAGGATTGCACCACCCTCCATCGTTGGACATGTCAAAGTGTTTGTKAGGAGGATTGCACCATCCTCCATCGTTGGAGGAAAAATACCAATGTTAAATAGATTCATGTATCTGCACGCACCATGTTTTCTTCAGATTTATGTTGACGCGAATCTGTGGTCTGTCTTTACCAAACTCTTAAATAATATATGAGATCTCTCCTAGATCTAAAAAAATCTTAAATAACAACCAGAATATTAATCATATGATGAAGAATATCACATATTAAGCACATACGACAAGTAGGAGTTAATTACTCCAACAAACTTCTTTCAAGTTGTTTATATTTCTCTTAATCATTAAATACACATTCATAGTCATGTTGTCTACCAGGGAAAGACTCATTTATATGTGGATATAATAACATGTATTGCATTAAATTATAATATTATAAGTTATTTAAATGCTTTTGGATTTTCTTTATCTGTATCCACCATTCTTTAGAGATGTTACACCCTCAAAATTTGCAACCATATAAGATAGTCAGAGTAATGAGATTCTCAAAGAGAATTTTATTCTATCCGAAAGCCACAAGTTCATTGATTAAAACTATTTTCAAGTCCATAATAAAATTTCCACCCTCTATTTACTCAGTCCTTAGTGTTATAGTTTACTTAAGCTTGTGATGAAAAATCAATTCCAAGATAATTGTGTGAAGTCACTTCCTCAAACCTAGTATTGTCACACATGAAATTAACATAAGAGATGTTTTTTAATTTGAATACCATGAATCTTTTTTTTTTCCTTTTATAGACATACCCATACTAGAGTAAAACTCCATGAGGATCTTTAGTTTCTTATTGAGATCATAGGGTCTCCTCAATAAAATAACAATATCATTGTAATAAAGAAGAATGATGATGACTATTCTAGCTAGATATGTGTTGACACGTCCGAACTTTGCTAAACAACCTTTTACTTGTCAATATATATGTCAAATTGGGTAAGGGACATGAGACAACATTGCTTAAAAATCCTATGTTACAATCAATTTCTTCTTAATAGCCCTTAGTTTTATAAATTCAATGATGCAACATAGGATATTACTTTTATTATTATGACACTCCTCAACAATGATCCTTAGTGCAACAAGGTGGTCCATAATTGAATGATAAATCATAAATCTAGCTTCACCTTTATCTCTTTTTTCATGGATTTCTTATGGTAAATTGATCATTTTTTATAGAACAATTTCATATAAATGAGATAAAATAAGGATAATCATAATGGTCCTATAATAGTCCTATAATTAGATGGATTATTTTTATCCCTACTTTTAAAAATAAGAACAATGAGGTTTTTTTATCCAGGGTTTAAGGGAACCCTGCTTGACTGCTAAATTGAAAGAGCTTGTGAATGTAAGGGATTGGAATAGCCCCCCCCAATTTGTAGGATTTATTCTTTGTATCCTTAAATGCTATTATATTTCCCTTTTACAAGCCTCTTAGCCCCCAAATCTATGTCCTATAAGGAAAAAAAAATCCTCTATAGAAAGGGTTTGAGTATTGTCCATGACATCAAGGATTCATAAATATTTTTAAGGTGGCAATGTCAATCCCTCAATGGAATAATATATTTTTCCTTAGTTTATGAGCTAGAATTTACCTCTAGAATTTATTAATATCTAGGCTAGAGAGGTGTGTTGGGCCCTTCGTTTTGATAAACACAAGTTGCATAAGCCATTTTGGAATCAGACAACCGACCAAAGGAAAGAACAAAAAGGAGAGAAAAAGGAATGCACAACAAGAAACGGTTAGAAAAAAAAAAGTTGGAAGGACAACACAACACCAATTTTGGGAGAAAGAAGTTGCAACCAAATCAAGAAAAAGAAAGAACTCTCGGGTTCTCAACCAACAAGCCTAGATCAAATTATACATATAGGGGATCAATATGATTGGAAAGGGTTGTTGGAGTTGTTGTCCTTGGTAGAGTCATTTTTGTTATCATTCATGTTGTTAGTTAAGATGAGTCCTAAGACCTGGGTTTAGAACCAAACTGATAATGTAATAGAGTCATTTAGTACTGTAGTGTTGGGAAAGATAAAGGGAATGAAAAAAACTTGTCTCACATTAGTACAGAGGCATTCACTATTATCTTTGGCATGACCAATTGTATCTGTAACTCAAGTTGATCTTGTATTTTGAGAAGAAAACCTGTTATATGATAATATAATGGGAGACCCTAATTTTCTTGAAAATATCTCGTGCACTTAGTCTTCTGAATCTATTGGATGTTATGCTACATTATGTTTTATGTATAATATGATTAATTGGTTATAGCTTACATGTGAATGTCAACACAACTATCTTTCTCCATTCTCGGTTAGGAAATGTTCAGGACTACAATAGGTTTAAGCTATCTTGAACAGGTACGATATGAATCTTTATGTTTTGGAGATCTGTCTGAGAATTCTCCTTACCCTTCCTTATCCTATTCATCTTCGTTGCGCTTCGGGTGAGACTTATTCCCTCCCAGGAAGATGAAAATGCCAACACACTAGACTACATTGGTACCTTTTGTTGGTAACTTGAGAAGGGCCATGGTCTGATCAATTTTGCACCAACAAAATAGTTATGCTGTCGGGACTTGTGTTTTAAAAGGGAAACTTTAAGGAGAATGCTTCCGGGGATCTATAGATATAACATTTAGAAATGGTGGGAATGAAATTGTGACTCCTTTATATGGAAGGAAACAGAGTTGGGAGGTAAAAGTGTGAATGCTACAAGAGATTTTGAATTTTACTCAGAAAGATTGAGCGAGCAGTATGAGATATTCTGGATAAAATTATAGGAAGAACTATTCCATTGGATAGATCGACTACAACAAGATCCAGAATTCAAAGAACACATCAAGAATACATGTACTTGGAAAACTTAAAAGATCACAACACTTCATCAGTTGGATCACAAAATTACACGAGCAATCGAGTTCTAGGTTAACATGACTCTGGAAGGATATATCATTGTATTCGCAGCTAAGAATCACCAATAATTTTCATAGGTGAAAGAAATTTATAAGAAAGGTGCATGCAGGAGACTATTGAGGGAAATTACCCTATGGATCAAAGAATTCTTGATGGATGAGGGGATGATTACTATTCCCTGGACTGAAATGGAAGCCTAAACACCTACGCTTTGGGTAGGGTGATTTTGGGGTAGGGTCATGACCTAAGAAAGGGAAAGGGTTCTTTGACAGATGGGGGAAGATCAAGAAAATAACGTAAGAAACAAGAGAGCCACCATAGTTGAGAAGTTCTGGCGCGAAAAGGTAAAGAAATAATCAAAGTAGTCTGAGGTGTTTCGAAAAGAAATTGAATCAAGAGGAATAGATGAAATAAAGAAGGAAGAGTTGAGGAAGGTAATAAGACAAGAAAGATTGGTCATTCTAAGATTACAACAGAGAGAAGAATAGAGAGGAAGGAGTCCCAAGGTGGGTGGACGAGAATAGGAGTGTGGAGAGGCAAGGGAAGATGAACTAGTTCTGGACCTTGAAAGAGACCAACAAGATTCATCCCTGATATCAGGAAACATCGGGAATCAAGACGATAAGGTGCTCTACAGGAAGAAAGAGAGACCCCCCAAATCAAAGAAACCTGTCCAGAAGTCGGTGGAACCAGCCCCGAATCACCCGTTCCCTAGGTGTCCTCTATACCCATGGTAATCTATATACCACATACTTATGCTATTGTTGTTCCATCACATCCAGTTAGTCAGTCACAGTATGGAAGTATAATCACTAGGAGGATATTGGGATCCCCTGGCATCTCGCAACTAGATTCATTAGGTTTCATTCCAATCAGAACAATAAGACCCAGAATATATAGAAATATGGGAGGCTCGATTTCTCGATACACAAAGTTATTGGGTAAAGGGTACGAGGATGTAGAGAAACATTGGTTCCTATGTGAATCCATATGGAGATCTAATGGGACTCTCAATGTAAATAAGTTCGTAGAATTTCAGACTACCTTGAGTGGCCCTACCCTCAAATGGTACATGAAGGATATTGAACGAGGGGTGCAAGGAAAAGCGTTCACCCTTTCCTAGGTTTGTTTGAATTTCATCCCTTAATTAAAACTACCTCAGTCAGAGAAAGAATCTCTCTCTGAGTTGCGGGAGATTCAACAAAGGGAAGGAGAATATGATGGGAGTACAGTAAAAAATTCAAAGACGCTATTGGGATATTAGCGCATCCAATTCATGAAGATCACTAGAGGGAATGGTACAACCAAGGATTACTACCTCTGACAAGAATTACTCTAACAAAAAAGTGGATAACCACCTTAACAGATGGCTTGGAATAGTTGATGAAGATTGAAGCCATGGAAGGTTATCCAGGGAGTCTTAGAGTGACCAAGCCTCTAGTGGATGCAAATTTGTTGCAACTCTAGGGACAAATATCGGCGCTAACGAAGAATATTCAATAATTAACCATACCAAGACCAGGATGACCTCAAATGTGTTTCACAAGATGCTACATAGAAGGGAATATGGTAAAAATTTGTGCATGAGGGGAATGGTACCTCCTCACAATCCAATGGGACCCTATCCAGTACCTATGGGAGAATTTTCACAAGTGTATTTGACTCCACCATTCCACGCACTAGGGCTATACAATACCTTTCCAGTCACTCAAACATCTCATCAAACTGAGCATTGCGATATTTTTCAGACACATTGGCATGCGTTGAGGTAGTTTCCTATTATGTAGAAGTACACAACTACACCMAATAMAATACATTGTGAGTTTTKTGCATCTAGAAAATATTCTACAAGTCAATGTAGAGTGTTATATGCGCTTKCTGACACATTAGATCCGACATCATTCAGAATAAACRAATCCCCCCAAGGACCTAGAAGAGGCCAGGGAAGTGGGTTTAGAGGTGTATTTAGAGGAGAAAGACATAGAGGAAGAGGGAAAAGAAKATGTTACAACTGAAATGAACATGGTCACTTGGTGAGAGACTTACCTCACCCAATATGGCTATGGTGCTCTCATTGCARGAGTAACAGGCATGCAACTAAAGACTACCCAGAAATGATCACAGAATGGGAAGATCGGGTTCGTCAAAGAGGAGATAAATTCATAGGATTGGAATTGAAAAACATAATTGAGGGACAAATACCTAATATCAACATCATTACTYGTGGAGGAGAAAAAACAAGGGCATATGTAGATAGTCATCCCAAGATTCAGAAAGCAGCTCCCAAGGATGATAGGTATGACCCTTTGAAACAAAAGTTGTTCCTCAAATATGCAATAGAAATATCTAAGAGTATCCCTACTAAATAAATAATGGATGATTCCCATAAATTCACCTTTCAACATAAAATTGCGCAATCCCCTACCTCACTACCGACACCTAGAAACTATGTAATTCCCAAGAGACACCCTGAGCAGTCTCAAAGTGTAATCAATATCTGGTTTCAATTATTCTTTGATATTCTAGAGGATGATAAACTTACAGAGAAGTTGCGCAACAAAATGTACCTAATATTGGGAAATGAGGGAACCCTAGAAGCCATAGTAAGGACCAACCTCCTTGAGAAGAATACCTAGAGAATACAAAGAAGAAAGGTGGAAACATGAAAGTAATATAGGTTAGAAACCCAATAAGATGATTTTGAAATCAAATATGTCATGCTAGATTTGGGATACGCTATCAGCATCCTACCCAAAAGACCTAGGATGCTCTAGGAAAACCTCAATTAGTGTATTCCCCCATCCAGTTAGAATGGAAAACCAGTACTACATTTTCCCAATAAGAAGGATGGAAAATGTATAAATCGATGTTACAGGAGTTAAAACCACAACCAATTTTGAGGTAATTGAAATCATGGGAAATACATATCCCTACCGTACTCTAATCAAAATTTATTGGGAATATGACATCTATGATATCATTGATCTAAACAAGGACACCATGACGTTTGAAGTGGATGACACAAAAGTAGTTTAGCCCTTAGATCCGTATTTAGGGCCTAGACACACTGAATGAGTGGAAAACAATATGGAATCAGATGGTCTTGACCAATTATACACCATAACAACATGAACAAGACTGGATTACATAAATCCCACTGTAGATGGATCGGTAAGTTGGAGAAGAATACAGTTTGTTGATGAGGATTCATAATTACCATTTGACAGTTGGCAGTGAGTATTATATGAACGATTCTCAATATGATGTGCAACTGTCAGAGATACAATATGGATTGGAACCAAGGTCAGAGAACACCCAAAATATGATGGTACCTCAGGGTTCCACACGTTTCTTGCCAGCATAGAAGAGAAAATAGTGATGGATTGAAGGATCTCAGTTCTTGACTTAGCCTTGCAGGATACCCCTGCTAGATTATGGGCCACTCACAGAGCCTTGAGTTTGGAATGGGAAGACGTGAATCAAGCCATCTAATGTCTATTCCAAAGTAGGGATCAATTGAAAGAAGAAATGAATATAGATTTTCAATATGTGGAACTGTTCGATGGACGATCTGAACCAAAAATGTATATTTAGCATTGTTTAAAATAATGGCAAGCTGCAGAAGCACCCTCTCACATATGGGTTCAATTATTTCTCCACTCACTGGGTCCAATCCCTAAATTATGGTACATACATGAAGAAAACAAAAGACAAACAAGTTGTTGGTAAACCTTACAAGACCAATTTTGCAAGGACTTCTCCTTCACAAGTAAGTACCCTGAGCTCAACAAAGTCCTTTAAAGAATGAGAGAAATGATTTTTAATGTGATGACCATGTTCAATTACTTCAATATAGTCTGAGTCTTGAATATGATAAGATACCTGTAGCTTGTGGTAATGTTGAAAAAGACATGGAAAAACCTGATGACTTAGAAGAACTTAGAAATTTAACTATTAAAGAAATGGAAGGCAGTAGAGAGATTCATGATACTATACCTAGTCACATCTGTAGCTTCTATAACCATCCACTAAAGTTGTGAAAAGTTAATATAGGAAGTATAAAGCATCCTAAGATAGCTTCCATAGGAGATTACTAGGATGAGAAGACTATAAGAATATTATGAATTGGGAATTTTAATTCCATGTACATGTGGACACATCAAGTATTACCCTAGGAGCCATTTTGTCATAACCAGGGGAAGGAAATATCGGCCACCATATCTATTTTTCCAATAGAAAAATTTCACAAGTTGAATGTAACTACACAACCACTGAAAGGGAAGGTCTAGTTATGATTTATTCATTATAAAATTTTAGAAACTATTTGTTAGGCTCTCATTTCAAGTTTTTTACTGACCACTATGCGTTGAAGTACCTAGTCAATAAACCTGTACTTGAGGGAAGGATTTGCAAGTGGATACTGCTCTTTAAAGATTTTTCATTCGAAGTACTTGTCAAACCAGGAAAATGCAATGTAGGTATAGATCACATGTCCATGTTGAAATCAGGGGAAAGTGGTGGAGCAGTGGATAAACAGATCCCAGATGCAGACCTATTCTGAATTGAGGCCATCCCAGACTATCTTGAAGACATTGATGTCTTCCTCAATATAGGGACCTTCCCATAAAATTACTCCACAACCCAAAAATGACATATGGTGGTTCATGCAACCGATTATCAACTGATTGCAAGAAAACTTTACATATTGGGACTAGAAAACATCCTTAGGAGATGTGTCTTGAACCACGTGAGGCAATATATCCTGTGTAAATGCCACAGTGGAGTTGTGGGAGGACATGTTGGAGGTAAAACTACTGCACATAAGGTACTTCAAACTAGATTATGAGGGGCTACGTTATTTAAATATGCTAAAGAGTATGCTATATCTTGTGACACCTACCAAAGAGTAGGGAAGCCATCACGCATAGATGAATTACCCCTTCATCCAGTAAAAGTACTTTAGGCATTTGAGAAGTGGGATGTTGAATTTATTGGATCGTTCAACCCACCAACTAAGCACTCAAATTATAGATACATCATTATCGCAACAAATTACCTCATGATATGGGATGAAGCAGAAACAGTTCAATATTGTTCGACAGATATAGCTGCTAGATTTATTTTTGAAAACATTATTACTCGGTTTGGATGCCCTAGAATCCTGACTAGTAATAAAGGTAGTCACTTTATCAACAAAACAATCACAACGTTGACAACATAATTACTTATACAACACCATAAGAGAAGTCCCTACCATCCACAGGCTAACTGTACAATGGAAGCATTCAATAAAATTATGGAAAGAGGAATGAAAAAAGTATGTTGCACAAACAGGGAAGATTGGGAAGATAGAGTTCCAACACTCTTATGGGATTACAATACTACCAAAAAGAAGCCACATAGGTATACCCCATTTCAGTCGGTTTATGGGAAAGAATTTGTTGTACTTGCAGAATTTATCACCCCTAGTCTCTATATAGCACATGCTACACACATGATAGATGACAAATCGGTTGCGCAAAGGATTGCATGCCTGCAAGAACTTGAGGAAGTGATATTTCTAACAGATTTTCATCAGATTGTTGAAAAACCTAGATAGAAAGCTTGGCATGAAAGGCACATTAATTCCAAAATATTTAACCAAGGGGATAAGGTACTACTCTATGATAGCCAGTATCAGAAGCATCCAGGCAAGTCATACATGCATTGGTTAGGTCCATTTATAGTTGCATAATTTTGACACTCTGGTGCAGTTAAGATAGAACAACTGGACGATATCCTTTGACCAGGTTGGGTGAATGGCACCCGCATGAAACCCTACATTCCTCATGATTAAACCAAAGGACTACTGCTACTGTCCAAGGGAGCAAGTATAGTAGTTATATTTTAATTTTATGTAATTTTTTTAATTGATTTATTAATGTCGGAGTGTGCATAGTGGCGCAATGACATATGTTTTTTCGGTTAAAGTGTTGTCTCTATGCAAAAATGATTACTCAGACACCCAGGTTCAGAAGAGTTACCCTTGCATTAAATGAAGTCATTAAACATGATAGAGACCCCCATTGTGGTTGGAGGGGGGATAATCTGAATTGTATCACATCCCATGTACCAGCCACATTCTCTCTAGTCATACCCTTTATGGTACCTATAGTAACCCATCAGAACATTCCGTCAAGCCATAAAAGTGTGATACATGTATATTCCATCGATATCCCCACCGGGATTATCAACCATTAAAATGGTAAGCCCCTCAAACCAACCACGTCCCTATCAGTCCATTCATTAACACCAAGATCACCTTAGGTATTTTACCCTGCTATCAGTTCCGTCGAACACTGGATCCTGAGATTGCATTGCTAGCCTAATGATTGGTGTCTTTGTGAGTAATTACAAAGCTCTCCAATTATCTTGTTTATAATATCTCGTGAACCCACGAGTGAGACTTATTATTTATATCAACTACCTTTTGTTTTTGTGCTATATGTGCCCTCATATCATCTATGCAATCCTCCATGCCCAAGTCGCGACCCCGAACCCCAACTCATCTAGTCTGTTTTTTGAGAAATCCAGAGCCAACATGCCGAGAGTAACAAGAGGCCAAATTTCAGCTCCGAAAGAATCAATTCTAGACGAACCGTGTGATCCTCAGGTCGAGGTCAAGGGAAACATTAAGGGAAAGGATAAGCAAGTAAAAATCCTCAGCCTTGAACTAATGGATCAAGTATTGTTTCCTCAGATGAATATTAGTGTGTTCTGGGACTTGGCTCCAAATGCAATCAGAGGCATGCAGTTTTTCCCAAAACTAGACTTCATCAACTTGTTTAATTCCACGATCATGCACCTCAGGGATCTACCGGTCCTTGGGACCATTGGTGAGGTTGTGCAGTGCACCAAGTTTATGATGAGTCGGGTGCACGATAGAATCTTATGGCTCGATAAGTGATATCCAATTCATGTAGAGGAAATCCAACAACTCATCGGATTGTCCCTTGAGGGTGAATATGTATCATAAGTATTTCAATGGCCAAGTAAGAAAGGGAAAAGGAATGGAGAAGTCATCCTATATGAGAAATTCCACACCCAAAGGGTGAGATGCACAACCAAAATTGAGCCAATTTTACTAGAGACGGTCCAGACAGCCCATTGTGTGATTGCTAGTAAGGTTATGCACTCATATTTCAAGGGAGAATGTACTTTATGCGCTCTCTCAGTAGTGTACTTTTGCACAAACGAAGCATTTTTTAACTGGTGCAGTTACTTGTTAGAGGAGCTCCTCATTGCTTGCGAGAAAGCTCAAGAATAAGGATGAAATTTCACCTATGGCTACTTGCTCATTGCATTTTCAATGTGGAAATGGCGGTCACCCATAGGAAGACAGTTGGCACCTACATATAAGGGGTGATTATAAACAAAATTTGAACCTTAGAATTCAAGGTTGGACTCAGAGAACATGGACTTCAACAACACAACCTTCCTCAAGTGGTACAACCAGGTCATAGATGCAACTCAACAGTTGTGCATACCACAGGAGTTGTTAATTCACAATACAAGGAACATAGCATTTGTGATAAATCGCCACTACACTTTTGTCTGGTCAAGGCATGCGAAGCCTGAGGACTTCCACATGAGGTCGCTACCATTCTATATTGACGAAGAAGCCTTTGACAAAGAAGTCATGCCATGGAACAGTGTTAGGCACAACCCTTGCAAGTGAGGTATGCACTACCTCTTGCCACCAGAGCTTATAAGGAAAAGGGGGCATGAAGAAGGAGTAGGTATTAGTTCTAACCCAATAGAAAAGAAGAAGAAGGTTCAAATGCCGACAAAATCAGAAGAAAAAGAGGATGAGAAACCCCTAGAGAGGAATAAGAGGATATTGTTAGTGTTTCCACAACTCCTAGAATAGGTCATCCTATCAGGTAGGGATGTTAATGAGATCCTCGGTGATACATTTATAGGGGATGTTTCAGTAAATAAACCTTGAACAAGGGTTTCCCTTGCCAAAGTTATAAATCCATTGCCCATATCCATAGCTCTACCTCACACCAGGGAAACCACTCATGTTGCCCAGACTGTGATTCACATCACAAATGAATTTGATCCAAACATTATTGTATACACAACCCTCATTATCGAACAAGACCCATCACCACTGTAAGACACCACCATTCCCTCCCAACCCTCTTGGCATAAACCAATGCAACTAGAATTCCCCAAACCATTCGAGAACATGGAAGAACCCATTACTTTGACTAATGTAGCCTTGATCCAGCTAGACATTCTAAATATAGCCATCTCAATCGCTCCTCCCTCGACAGAAATTCAACAACCATAAGTCCCACTACCTAATCCAATACCACAGGTTCCAATTACCTAGAGTACTCTCTCAAATGCCAGTGTTGAGATTCCAATTATCGGAAGAAAGACTCCAGAAGTTTCGTTACATAAAAAGACAGGAACATATTCAGTTCAAACAGAACCAAAAACACCATGAGGACAGAGAATGACATCACTAAAAGAACAACTAGAGCCATCACTGCAAAATCCGTAGAAGTGTGCAGAGCTACTACAAATTTGCTTGGAAAAGATAGAGGTTCTCCCCCTACTTCCAACAACTATGAAGACCAAACTTGCACAACAAATGCAAGGTCCATCTCCAAAGGAAGAATGATTGGAGACACCCTCTGAACACTCCATGGCTAGCAGGTTGTCGCTTCAAGCTACACTACCCCTCGACGCTACTAATACATCTAGCGAGTTTGATCATTTTCCAATGTCGCAATTAGTAGGTCTAATCAAAGCCTCTACCAAGAAATTGGAGTCGAGGATCCAAAAGGATGAAAGGGAATCCAATTTATAGAAACAATAAGGACTCCTATCACAAAAACAGAGAACGCAGGAGGAGTATCTGAAAATTAAGGTTGAACAAAAAGTTGAGAAAGTGAAGGAAACATTAACAGATTCCTAGACAACTTTCCAAAAGACACTACTTCAACTACCTGAATCCAACGCCATAGATGATCCAGCAGAACATATTGAATTGGTTCAGGTATCCTGCATTGAGCTTGTAGTAAGAGAAAAAAATATCGAAGTGTAGTTGCGGGAAACCAAATTAGAAGCTGAATTACAACCCCACAAGCTCAAGGAACAATTGGAAAAGGTTGTTCTAGAAGGAAACAACACTAGAATAACATTGCATAAAAATAATGCAGAGTGCATTACAATTTTCAAAGAGATCAATGATTTTATGGGAGTCATCTCATAGTGCAACCGGATACTGGAGGACTTGTGCTTAAAGATCCAATCCCTTAATGAGGAAGCTACCAAAACCCTGGACCTGCTGGAACAGAAAGTGAATTTTGATGAAATTCAACAAGTAGATAATGATATGAATGCACTGTTTGAAGCTCAGATAGTGGTCAAGAAATAAATACGAGAGTTTTGACCAGTAGTCCAAGATACCTACCTACAAATGCATCAAGTGGATGCTATTGCTAACTCATAATTGAATTCCCTTATTGCATCCAAACTAGAGGAGTTCGCCACAGACTCAAGCCAGTAGTTTGTTCCAGAAACTTCAATACTTTCCAGGAAGTGGTAGGACAAAGTTGAGAACTTCCAGGAAGTTAGGAAAAAATCCTTGGAACTCACACCTAAGTTGGGCCCTTCATTTGAAGAATATAAAGTAGAAACATTCCAATCTAGAAGTGGAAGCAACCTGGAACCAAAAGTTAAGGATAAAAAACAATCCAACCCAGAGACCACAAAAGAGCTAAAGACATGACTCGGGGCAAGTCAAGGACTGTGGTCAGAGCATGTTGGGCTCTTCAATTTGATAAAAAGAAGTTATGCAGGCCATTTTGGAATAATACAACTGACCAAAGGAAGGAACAAAAAGTAGAGAAAATGAAATGTGCAAGAAGAAGCAGTTATACCATAAAACAGTTGGAAGCACAATGCAACATCGGTTTTGGGAGAAAGAGGTTGCAACTGAATCAAGAGGAAGAAAGAACTATCGAGTTCTCAACCAGCAGGCATGGATCAAATTATACATATAGAGGATCAATATGATTGTAAAGGGTTGTTGGGGTTGTTGTTGTTTCTAGAGTCATTGTTGTTATCATTCATTTTGTTAGCTTAGTTGAGTCCTGAGAACTCGGTTCAAAACCATACTGATAATGTAATAGAGTCATGTAGGATTGTAGTGTTGGGAAAGAGAAAGGGACTGAAAAAACCTTGTCTCACATTAGTACAAAGGAATTCACTATTATATTCAACATGACCAATTGTATCTGTAACTCAATCTGATCTTGTATTTTGAGAAGAAAACCTATTATATGATAGCATAGTGGGAGACCCAAATTTTCTTGAAAATATCTTGTGTCCTTAGTCTACTTAATCTATTGGATGTTATGATATGTTATATTTTATGTCTGATATGCCTAATTGGTTATAGATTACATGTGAATGTCAACGCAACTTTGTTTGTCCATTCTCGGTTAGGAAATGCTCAGGACTACAAAAAATTTAAGCTATTTTGTGTAGGTATGATATGAATCTTGATGTTTCAGAGATATGTATGAGTATTCTCCTTACCTTTCCCTATCCTATTTGTCTCGATTTCACTTAGGTACCTTTTGTTGGTAACTTGAGAAGGACCCTAGTCTGATCGCTTTGGCGTTAATAAGGTGTAAAAACATCTCTTGCTTTCTACTTATAACATACCTTTTTTAAATTTTAATTAGGGATTTGTACCTATTTATCTTGTTGTATTTTACATAATCATTAGAAGAACCCCTAATGGTTTTTATAGCAATAGGATACTCTTTAACATACCAAAGGTTCGACATTCTACTTTCCTTTTTACTTCATACTTTTATAGTGAAATTTTTAATGGAAGTGGAGAGGGTTATTGTAAAATTATGTCAATAATGTTCAATATTGTCCTTAACAAATAGGAAATTTAATTCATTATTTAAATTATTTAGAAAAATATAATCTTTAATTTTTTTAAACATTAAGTGATTTTGGTTATTATAATTCTCTTCTATGGGGATTTTGTGTATGCCAGATTTTAGAGTTAGGATTCAAGGTTTATGATCTAAGTTGAGCTCATGGTTGTTTAATATGTCAAAATTTATTATTAGGTTATAAATGAGAATTGAGATGTCATATATTTTACAACACTACTACCAAGCCCATGAATACAATTCATCCAATTGGATTTTATCCACTTCATCAGACCATGCAAATTATTTGATCTGAGAAATTGTAGATCTTGATCCACTAAGACTTGAACAAGCTCTCAACCATGTATTTGGAGTTGATTTTGTATTTCATAGCTAAAGCAAGGTTCTCATCTATCCATAGAGGATTAAGTTTGGAATAATTTCTTAAGATAATGACTTGGTTATTTCCTTTTCTAGAATTAAAGTCTCCTGGAAAAATGATATTTCCTTCATTTATCATTGTATGCATATCTTGTTCTAAGCCATTGTAAGGAAAATTTTTATCTAGATTTTTTTTCTTATGAAAGGTGGAATTAATAGGTGAAAAATGACATATTTCTATATAAATATTCGTATAATTCATATATTAAATATACATTGACATGTATTGATTGAAAGGGTCTTTCTTGTGAAGCCTAATATGAGGAAAAATTTTCTTATTTATATAACAATATATGCATCCAATCCCTCTATGGTAGGATCCCTTGTGACAAATTGACGACAAGGAAAATCCTTCTATGTTAGGGACCTTCTCTTCTTTATTCTTACAAGTTTCAACAAGAAATATAATATCATTTTCACTTGGGATCCAAATGAACATTGGACCATTACTCCATGGAAATACATGATGATTATGAGAGACGATGAAAAGTGTCCCAAATTCCTATTTATTATTATCCTTTTGAACTCTATCCCTAATAATAGTTATTATTGTTCTAATTATTTCCAATTTTCCTTCATACCTCTAGTTTCTTTTACCTTTTGAACTTCCTTAATTTAACTTACTTCTAGACTGAGGTCTTCATTTATAAATATTCCTAACCCTTTTATAATTGGAATTTTATTGATTATGCCATATTTATGTCCATTATAGATCACCTTAACATGAATTGACATATTTCTATTCTTGATTATTTTTCTTGACCTCTTTTCTTGTATAAGACAATTTGTTTGAATTTGTAGCTTGTTTTGTAGTCCATCTTTGACACGAGTTAGCATGCCCTATTCTTTATCCTCCTTAAAAAAAAAAATGGTCATAGTTTATGGGTAAAGTCATGAAGATGGGTAACACTTACGTGACAATTGGGTCTCAAAAAATTCTAGAAACAATTTTTCGGCCGAAAAAATTTTGCGAGGATTTTTTTCGGCCGAAAGTTTGCACATCAAATTGAACGGCGGCCTGAGGACGCCCTCGAAATTTTTGTACAATGTTTTTTGGATGAATTATTTTCCTGTGGTAAGAATATCTTGGCCGAAAGACTTTTCGGCCGAAACGTTTATTTTTAACGGATTCCATTAAAATCTAGGTTTCGGCCGAAATATTATTTCGACCGAAAACTTGAAATTGGGACTGAAAACAAAAACCAGAGAATTGCCCCAAGCTTACCTGAACTTCGGAGGTTGCGGACTCCTAAAAATATTGAGAATTTGTTTCAAAAATGACACCAATATTTCCAAAATTGAATATACTTTCAATTCCTATAATTTTTTTTCATTTTCTTTATTTTTATCTAATTTTATTTAATTTGAAAAAAAAATCACTGCATCATATTTTTAGAAGACATTATGATTCGATGAAATGAAATATCGGTATCTCTAAAAATATACAGTCAAAAAATTAGAAAAAAATATATTCATAATCCTTAAACAATTCTCTTCAAAAAGGTATATTTAGCTTTTAGTTTTAAGTAAAAATTAATATAGATACAAGGTGTATAAAAACATGTGTTTAAAATCTACAATGTTTTCAGCTTGGTCAACTTCAAAAAATTCTAGAAATTGTAATATTCAT
>ML781629.1:380960-395869 GCA_009831015.1 Picea engelmannii | reverse complement strand
ATATATATATATATATATATATATATATATATATATATATATATATATATATATATTTAAATCACTAAGAATTATCAAACAAATTAAAAATTAAAAATTAAATATTAAATAAATAAAAAGAATGAGACCAATATTATTAAATATGGAAAAAATAGAAAGAAGGAGTTTAGAAGTAAGAAAATTAAACTTATATTAGAATATTTCCCCAAATCTAGTAGGAATTTTGTTAGAAAATACAATTTTGATTAATTCATAAGAACTTCTATTAGACAAATTTTCCCTTAAATGTTTCAGCCCATTTCAAAACAAACCATATTAGTGGAATTTCTAAAAAAACTAGTGGATCAAAGATGAATTTTTCCTTTCCACTTAAGGAAAAGGTAAAGTTTATCCAGTTATTAACTCACTCTCAAATGAAAATAACATATTTTTATGGTTTCCTTTAAACATGAAATCATGAAAAATATTTTCCCTTAAATGTTTTAAGGGCATTTCAAAACAAACCATATTAGTGGAATTTCTAAAAAACTAGTGGATCAAAGATGAATTTTTCCTTTCCCAACTCAAAGAAAAGGTAAAGTTTATCTAATTATTAACTCACACCCAAATGAAAATAACATATTTTTATGGTTTCCTTTAAACATGAAATCATGAAAAATAATTAAATTATATAAAAAAGTACAATTATATTTTATAATATAATTATTAGAGTATGTTAAAAAAATAAATTTCATCTTTAATATACTTGTATCATAAATTTTACTAGTTCCCTTATACCAAGGTGTTTTTTTAGTTAGTATTATAACCAATTTCATTATCTAATTCATTAACATCAACCCTATTTAAAAAATATTGTTTTTGTATTTAATTTTCACAATGTTCATAAAGTAGTTTTGATAAGCTAAATTAGGATGTATAAAATCTTCATAGTATTCCCATTGCTTTTAATGAATGATTTGATTGGAATATTAAGATTTCTCTTTAAAATTTGTAATAATGATGATAATTATAAATATAATAATATTTGTTATGTTTATTTCAAGAGATAATTTGTAATAATAATGATAATTATAATTATAATAATATTTGTTATGTTTATTTAAGGGGTTGTGAGGAATATTTTTTCTTTAATAAGAATGGTTAATTTTTATAGTAGAAAACTACTATAATAGTAAACAACATAACAATATGAAAAATAGGGCTTTCCCACATTCTATAGTTAAAAAATTGTCCAAAACATTTCTTGATAACTGTAGAATAGATGTTATACCTTCACAAAGGAAGTCTCATAGTTTCTACTAGTATAAATCTTGAAAACGATGTCTAGAAAAATTCTAACTTTACAAAACATAATATGAAAAGGAGTTAATTAAGGGAATTTGTTTTGTAAACTGCAACTTTCTCCATGAGATAAGGTTGAGAATCCTAATCCACTTCATATAGTTCTCAGTGCATCTATAAAATAATTTCTTCCTCACTATTGTCATCCACCCTTGAACATATATACTTTTTGAAAGTGGAGGAGGATAACTATGGGTCCATAGTCAAATGGGAGATGTGTTGGCATAAATAACAACATTCATCCTATAAAATTTCAATGTATATCTTTTATTAAAGTAACATTTCCATAATAACCTCCATCCCAGTACTATGTTTCTCCCCATGGGAATGATTTTTCCCTATTGCAGTGCAAATAAAGGTAACATTGTCTACAATGTATACCTATTGTTTTCGAAAAACATGTCAAATATCAGTGATGTTGCAAAGAGGGTATCATCCTATATTATGATGGCTCTCTTTGCCATATAGACTCTAATGGAAATTATCCCAAATCCCCCAATTACACTCGATGTTGTTCACTACCAATTCCCTAAATTCCAACCCACATAACCAAATTAATAGAGGAACCAGTTGGGGAGGTGAAATTATCATAACTTCTCGCCTTTGATGCTAGATAAACTATGATAGTTTTCAAAAAAAATTCAAAAAACATGGACAAGAGGATACTTTTAGCATTACAACTTCCAAGTTGAAGCCTGTGCAGATTAAGGAACAAGAAATTATGAAATTTCCAGAGGTGATCACCTTTTTAATAAACCATGGACTGAAACACTTCAAAGAGTTCACCAAGAATAGACTAGAGGTTACCCCAAGATTACCACATTGACAAAAAAATGACGTGAATGTGTCCATGAAGATGAGGAAAGCCTCTTAGAAGCCAACCACCCAAACCTAAAATGGACCCCATAATCCAACCTTCACCTAGTATCACAATAAAACTATTTATGGAAAAAGATATTGCTCCATAATGGTTGAAGTGTGTTATGGTACAAGGGATGAAATACCCCTCGAACTCCATCTACCCTTCTTAAGTTTAATGTGGCTCTAGTTTTTGATATATGATAACATCTCAAACTTTGGATTAAGCATTAAATAAATATATTAAGGGATTGGGGAGAAGGAAACCACTCCTTTTCCCCCCAAAAATTCCACAATCGAAGTTGGAGGATTCATTATCCAAACTGTTTACCATATGATTCATTTCCCTTAAAACATGGGTAAAAAATCTATGTGTTTAAAGTGGCTAACCTATTTCTGTATTCATCGAGTGGAGTGGGTATTCCTAAGTTATTTAGTTGTTTCACCCAAACCCATTTTAAAAATTACTTCTTAATTTCCCTCAATATCGAAAACAACCCCTCTCTCACATCCTACGGAAGATTCATACCACTAAAATATGTTGTTGAATGGTTGTGAGGAAGAATTGTGATCCTGTCCACTCAATTTCAAATACTAATTATGATTATCTTTACTTAACTTATGTAATTTATGTTTGTAATCTAAGAATGTAGTTTTAAACTCCATATTAAAGGACGTTGCATTAAAATTATAAGTTAATATAAAGTGTTTTTAGTGAACGGTTAATTTTATTTTAAGTTTAACAAAAGATTATAATTAAAATACAATTTTCATATTTTTTGATTATTTAAATTACATAAATATTATTGCGTGATCTTAAGGGACAGTAAATATCATCATTATGAGTATTTAGTTTTCACAATAAGTTTATTTATAATTTAAAATATTAAAAATTAAATTAAATACCTTATTTTCAATAAAAATATGTATTGAGATTATTTTTTTTTCTATTAAATATTAGTAAGTTGTATAAAATATTAGCAAGTTGTATAAGAGCTTAATTGATTTGTTTTAATATTTTTTTTATTTTAAAAATGTGGAAATAAACTTTCCAAGATATTATTAGTTTTCATAAATTAACAATTTATGAAAATGAAAATTTCTAGTTAGACAAATATTTTGGAATTAATTTATGAAAATGAAAATTTGTAATGAGACAAATATTTTGGAATTTAAATTCAATTCTAATGTTTACATATGCATTCAATTTTAACAAAAATTATCCTATCAAATAAGAGGTATACATCGCCATGAATCAGACCAACAGAAATCACATGCCATGTATACCAAAATAATATGGCCAATTAAAGGAGGAACAATGGCCAAAAAAAATGGGAAAATTGAGTATCAGATCCGTAGAGGTTTGAAGAATTGAGCCGGCTCTAGGTGTTATCGACCACCCAAGTTTATTGTAAAAGTCATAAGATCATAAAAGTGATAATTTTATTCTTCAGGATAGATCGATACTTTTGATGATCTATCTTGAGGCTAATTACATTTGATAGTACTTTAACTTTTTTATATTCTCTATTTCTTAGTTGTACCAACATTTCTATTTAAACAAACTTGAGATTGTATTTTTAATGGTATTAATATTTTGTAAATTTATCTTCAATCATACTCTCTATTAATTTTGTATAAAAGTAAGATAATTTAAAATATTAGATATATTTGTTGATTAATTGGGTTGATTGTTATTTATGTCAATTTTTGAAGAAAGTTTGGTAGTGAATTTTGGTAGCATAAATATTTGGGTAATGGACCCAAGTTTTTTTTATGTATAATGGTATGAGTTTTAATATATTTGAAGGTAATACTATTCTATATAGATAGTATGTGTCATGCCATTTCCGATGGTATGTGGAACGTCACATAACTCCTCACGGTTAGAGAGTTATGGCCATGTGAAGTTGGAGAACCTTCGTGAGTCATCTAGAGTCCTCAAAAGGTCAAAGTAGTCAAAGTGGTTGCAAAGAAGAAATTATTTAATACTATTATAGATGGATAGTACATGTCATGTCATTTTGGGTGGTATGTGGAACGTCACATAACTCCTCACGATGAGAGAGTTATGGCCATGTGAATTTGGAGAACCCTCATGAGTCATCTAGAAGCCCCAAAAGGTCAAAGTAGTCAAAGTGGTTGCAAAGAAGGAATTATTTAAATAATAAAGTAAAGAGATGAGTGTACTATAAGTAAAAGTGGATACAAAATAAATTATTTAAATAATAAATTTAATGGAGAAATTACTAAGTGGACAAGAGGTTAGAAGTGGGTTAGCCCTAAAATAAGGAAAGTGGTTTAAGATGGTTAGAAGGTAACCCCTTGAGGAAGCTACATAAAAGTATAAATAAGAGGCAAGGGTCTCTAATTTTAATTACACTTGAACATATTGAATATCTATAAGTGACTAAGGTATCCAAAGGATATCTAAGATGAATTTCATACAGAAGGTGAAGTATAGAAGGAAAAAATTCAAGGGAGGATAAATTCTTTTGATGATGCTTTCTAAGGTATGTTATTTACAAGTCATCTCACAATTTTTGCAATAACGTTTTTTATAAAATGACTCAAACTGTGAAATCTAGCAGACGTTGAGGAAGCATATCCAATTCATTGTGCTAAAAAATTCATCTTGTGGGTTGTTTTATTTTTGGAGTTACACTTCGTGGAAAATAGGGTTTATGGCTAGTCCTTAAACTAGTATAAAATAGGTGTTTCGGGTAAAAACACCATAACTTATTCATAACAGATCCACATTTGGTAATACCAAATGTATTGGTTAGGGTAAAGTCTGCAGTATTCTTTGTACCATTTTCAGATCCATACAACAAATATTATGTGTGGGGCACGCTCTACAAGTTCTCTCTCTAGAATAAGCCAAAATTCAACAAGGCATACCATTTTTGCTATAGATCCTTTTCTAAGAGGTTCCAAGTAGTGAAATATGGAGGAATTGCATAAAAGACATTGAAGAACATTATGTACCATTTTTAGATCTTTATTCATTATAGGTACATAGTTATGATTATTTCAAGTTACGGTTGTTGACTAATCCAAAATTAGTCGGGTGAGACTAAAGTAAATTTTGATGAAAATGCTAGTCTCTTGTTGTTAAAGTTGAGGAAGGTTTGTAGGTATTTGATCATATACACCAGCTCTATTACATATTTACAAATCAGATTTGGATGATGAAATTGATGAGAGCTTTTCGTTGAGGTACATGTTGGATAAATGGTTGAGACAAGTAGTTGATGAGTTGGCACATACATGAGGTGTATAGTTGATTATGTTGGTACATCTTTATGAGTCATAGTTGATGAGTAGTTGATGCATGATTGGTACATTCTTGGTACATGGTTGGAGGAACTTGTTATTACTATTGTTGACACATGGTTTATGGATGACGTGGCATACTTGTCTTGGTATATTATTAGAAGAACATATTGATCTTGGTGATGATTATGATTTGTTGTGTTATGCTTGGTTGATGCACATCTTGTTGATATTATGCATATGGTTGAGAGTGGTCTTGGTGATTGATCATGGTGAGTAGATTTGATTTGGTTGATAAGATTGATGACATAGACTCTTGTGATAGGTTGTTTGGATAGGTTATTGTGATAGGTTATTTGTACAGGTTTGGTGCATGGTTGATTCATTTGTTTATGGTATAAGTTGAGGTACATGTTGATCTATGGTACATGTTGGCATAGGTTATTGGTATAGGTTGTTATAGTTTTTTTTGTGCTAGTTGATTGGTATAGGTTTACAAGAGTATATCTCACAGTGATAGTGTGACAGTGGTTCCATCATTCTACTTATATTTCAGGGTAGTTGGACAGGGAAATGATAGGTAGTTGTAGCCAGAGAACATAGGGGGTTGTAGCCTCCTTCTAGTTGTAGCCAAAGAATTGGGGAGTTGGAGTTTCCCTCAGGTTGTAGCCTGAGAAAATAGGGGGTTAGAGCCTCCTTCCAGTTGTAGCTGGAAAACAAAGGAATTTGATGCTTCTAATGAATGTAATTCTTAAAGACATATAAGAAAAAGAATTATGTTGTTTTCTCGCGCTTTGGGTTTCCACGTAAAAACACTGGTGTATTGTGTATGTGTATGATTTCTCATTTGTTCATTGTTTATTTACTCTACAACTATTGGATGATAATGATACATTGATATAACACTTTCATTTTATGGTTAAAGAGGATTAAATTTCTCTATTACTGATTCACCTCCCCTCCAGTAATCCAACAATTGGTAGCAAAGTAGGTTCCTTCGGGAAACAATGTAACCACTGGAAGGAGATCATGGATTATTCTGACAATGGAGTATCATTGCTTAATGGTTAGAATGGTTTAAAGTATGAGTTATGGAGTGGAAGGACGAACATATTTTTACAGGCACATGGGTATTATATTTCTCTATCAGTCACTAAAGGATATGATATTTCAAAAAGGGAAAAGACTGCAACAAAGAAGGAATTGAAGAAGGATAACAAAATAGCAATGGATTTCATCTAGGAAGGATTACCCAATCCGATAAGAGAAAAGGTTGGTAAGTGTTCATCATACAACCAACTTTGGGATAAGTTACATGATATATATTCTTCACCCATCGCAGATTCATAAAATGCCAAAGAAGATGTAGGTACATATCAAGAAGAAATATGTTCACCATGTCAAACAGATTCAAAAAATGAAGAGCACATAATCAACAGAGGTATGTTGTTTTTCTTTAATTGTGAAAAATGCAGACATCTTGAAATAAAATACCATGGAGGAAATGAGACAAAAAAATCAATTGAAAAAGAAGGCAATTATGAAGAAGAATTGATCAGTGCTTTAGATGAACTAAGAAAATAAAGAGAAGAAAACAAGTCACTCAAGAAAGAATTGATGAAACAAAAGGAAAGTGCTCACATTTTTTAAGAAGCCCAACAGGTCATCAAGAACTTTATAACTCAGCTAGAAGAATCCAAAAAGATCGAAGAAATATTAAAGATCAAAAGAAGTATTTGGAAGTCAACATAGAAACACATAAGGAAGAATCATAAATGAGAGAAAATACATTGACAGGTCATCTTAAGGAAATAATTAACGATCTAAACCAGCTTGAGGAAGAGTTTTTTCAAGAAGAGAAAGGACTTGAAGAATAAATAATCACATTAAAAATCTAGCTTGAATAAGCAAAAAGAAAAGAAGTCATGAAGTCTTAGATAATGAAGAAAGAAGAAGAGGTTGAGAATCTTGAAGAAGAAGTTGTCACATTGAGAAGTAAAATCGTCAAGCTCAAGAAGAACGTTGAAGAGATAGAAACATTCACATCAGTTATAGAGAATGAAGAGAAGCACTCTAGGTTGCTAGAAAAGAAGAATGAAGAAAATAAAAAGAGTTATGAAAAAGTACTCAAAGGAAGAAATAATGGTCAACCAAAATCTAAGAAAACTATTAAAGATACATCTTCAAGAAGACCATCCATGTTCAAGCAACAAAGAAGCTTCAATCATGATCATGATTAGTCAATGCAGAAATTCAGAAGGACAACACCACAAAGAAGATCATTCACTCCCAGGTATGAAAATTTCTTTTATGGTCATTGTTTTTATTGTACCAATTTTGGACATAAGGTTGCAGATTGCAAGGATTATAAAAAAATTCAAGAAAAAAATGCCCATGTGGCCCCACATAACATTGAATGATACAAATTTCATAGCTATGGACACATAACTAGTGATTATATAAGCATGATCGATAGTTCCATGAAAGAGAACACTGATATCAAATATAATAAAATATGGATACGAAAACGCAAAGAACATGTGAACAAACACTAGGTCCCAGAGATCGCAAGATTGGCAATAAAACGAGATCAAGAAAATTCTCTAGAGAAAAAGAAATATTTGAGATGCATAAAGGTTTGGAAAATACCTGAATGAAAAGAAGGATAGGTAAATAAGGACCAGGTTCAAGAGATTGTACTTTCAGGAATTGCAGTGAAAGATGAATCCACAGACAAAAAGAAAGAAGTCATAGCTCAGAGAGATGATGAATCTACCAATGAAAATGATGATGAATACACATCAGAGTAGGAATTGTTCTGAGCCATATGTCTTAGAGACTCCTAGGTAAAATGAATATTAGAGAAGGGGACTCTATGCGATAGTTGTGACATACCAAAGAACCATCCTTTGAGCATCTTGTAGAGTTTCAGTAGTAGATCCAAAGAAGTCAGTTAGCAGAAGTACAGTTTGATAGTTGTAGTAGTGAAGACTTCATGATAGTATAGTAATAAATGGGTCAGTATTATGGACAATTGTGCAGTAGAGTCTTGGACAATATGGAGATATATGGATTTTTAAGAACACTTAACATGTTTGGAAAGATATATGAAAGTGGATGAGGGAATGGATTCATAGATTGGTTCAAAGAGTGGTTCAAAGACAAAGGAACATTATGGATGCTAATTACACAGGAAATGGCTCGAACAATGCAAATGGATTCCAAAATGACAGACATTTTTTGGACACATGCAATGCATACAACAGTTCACATTCAAAATAGAGTAATGCTCATAAAAAACAATGACAAAACTCCCTATGATCTATGGAAAGGAAGACAAGCAAATGTGAATCACTTTAGAATATTTTGAAGCAAATGCTACATAAAAATAGAACATGGAAGAATGAGAAAGTTTGACTCTTTTGTGGAAAAATGAGAACTTGTTGGTTACTCAAGTACAAGGAAAGTATACAAGTGTTACAATCCGAAACTGAACAAAGTTGTGGAAATTATCAATGTAACAATTGATGAAACATGTGGACGAGAATCAAAGGAAGAATAAAATGAATCAGTGGAACAATTTTACAAAGAAGAAGCAAAAGATGAAGAAGAAGTAGAAGAGGAAGATGAATAAGATCAAACATTAGTAGAAGATAAAGTTCAGAAAGTGCCTCCAAATACACCTAGCAAACAAGTACAAAAGAATCATCCTTCAGATCAGATTATCATAAACAAGGATGCAAGAGTTGAGACTAGAAGAAGAATCCGTTCACCAGAATAAATGCACCTAGCACTCTTATCTACGATTGAACCAAACAATTTTGAAGAGGCCAACAATGATGAATTATAGAATAAGGCCATGAATGAAGAATTGGATCAAATAGAGAAGAATGACACTTGAGGATTGATTGCAAGAGCAAATAATAAGAATGTGATTGGCACAAAGAGGATTTTCAGAAATAAATTGAATGAATATGGACATTTTACAAGGAACAAAGCTATATTGGTATGTAAATGATATACACAGATTGAAGGAATCAAAATTGAAGAGACATTTTCCCCAGTTTCAAGAATGGAAACAATCTGATTGCTCTTAGCTTATGCATTCTACAAGAATATTAAAGTGTATCTGATGGACGTAAAATTAGCTTTACTGAATGGGGAACTTGAAGAAGAAGTCTACATCGAATAACTAGAAGGACTTCAATTGTCAAAGAACGCAAATTATGTGTTCAAATTGAAGAAGGCCTTGTATGGTCTAAAACAAGCTCCTAGAGCATGGTACTCTAGACTGGATAAATATCTACAACATGTAGGGTTCAAAAAAGGAAGCGCAGACACCAACCTCTACATCAAGGTAACTCAAGATTGTATTTTATTAATTGAAGTTTATGTTGATGATATTATTTTAGGAAGTAATGATGACAAGGTAAGCTAGAAATTTGGAAAGGATATGAAGAATGAATTTGAAATGTCATTACTTGGAGAACTATCCTTCTTTATGGGTCTTCAGATATGTCAAAGAAATTAACTAGATTTTATTTCTCAAACTAAGTATATATGAGAAATGATAAAGAGGATCAGAATGGAAGATTGCAAACTAGTTACGAATCCTATGCAAACCAGTTGCAAGTTGAGCAAAGACTATGGTTCAAAGTCTATAGACCAAAGGCAATATAGGTCAATGATTGGTAGCTTACTATATGTGACAACATCCAGACTAGATGTAATGTAGGCAGTTGGACACATGACATGATTTCAAACATCACCAAAGGAATCACATGTCTTAGCAATGAAGAGGATTTTCAGATATCTCAAAGGAACAAAAGAGTTTGTATTATGGTATCCAAAAGGAAAGAATCTATCACTTATTGCCTGCACAGATGCATATTGGGAAGGATGCATTGATGATCGATGAAGCACCAATGGATAAGTGTTCTACTTGGGTGAGTATTTAGTATCTTGGCTAAGAAAGAAACAATCATCAATATCTTTATCTACAGCCGAAGTAGAGTATATTGTAGCATCATGATGTTGTAGACTGGTTCTATGGATGAAGAAAACTCTAACATATATAGAGGTTGAGTATGATGAACCCATTCTGATCTATTGTGATAATACAAGCACCATCAGTATCTTAAAGAACCTGGTGATGCACTCCAAGATGAAGCACATTCCAATCAAGTATCACTTTCTACGGGAATAGGTTGCAGAGAAGAACATCAGAGTTGAATAGGTGGGCAAAAAATAACAAGTGGCAAACATATTTAAAAAATTTCTTCCAATTTTTTCCTTTGAGTATGTTCGTTAGAGACTCAGAATAATTTCTACTCCAAAATGAATGACTTTGAATGCTTATCTTACATGTCTTAGATTTACACGAGGAAGCAACATAAAGAGGACAATTCAGGTTGGGAGATCAATTTCAAGAAGAATTTAGTCATGGGGAGTATTCCCAAGGACAACTCAGTTATGGGGAGCAACCCCGAATGGAAACATACCTTTTCCATTGACGATAAAAGGGGAGATATTTATTATATGCATGATAGAAATGCTTGGGTACAAAGCACATAGGCATGGTTCCAGGGGGAGAAGTGGTCGCAGGGGGAGCATGAATGATATGAATTCAATATTGCATCAAAGTATTTCCATAAATGTTAAAGGGGGAGATTCTTGATTAATTCAGTTGGTTTTCATTGATTTCAACCCTTGAAAAAAGTTCGGTAGCAAATTCTGGTAGCACAAAGGTTTGGGTAATGGACCCAATTTTGTTTGATGTATAATGGTATGAGTTTTAATATATTTGAAGGTAATACTATTCTAGATGGATAATACATGTCATGGCATTTCTGGTGGTATGTTGAATGTCACATAACTCCTCATGGTTAGAAAGTCATGACCATGTGAAGTTGGAGAACCCTCATGAGTCATATAGAATCCCAAAAAGTCAAAGTAGTCAAAGTGGTTGAAAATAAGAAATTATTTAAATAAGAATATTCTAGATGGATAATACATGTCGTGTCATTTTCAGTGGTATGTGTAATGTCACATAAATCCTCACGGTTAGAGAGTTATGGCCATGTGAAGTTGGAGAACCCTCATGAGTCATCTAGAAGCCCCAAAAGGTCAAAGTAGTCAAAGTGGTTGGAAAAAAGAAATTATTTAAATAATAAAGTAAAGTGACGAGTGTACTATAATTCAAAGTGGATACAAAAGAAATTATTTAAATAATAAATTTAATCGAGAAATTACTAAGTGGACAAGTGGTTTAAGATGGTTAGAAGGTAACCCGTTCATGAAGCTACATAAAAGAATAAATAAGAGGCAAGGGTCTCTCATTTTAATTAAACTTGAGCATATTGAATATCTATAAGTGACTAAGGTAACCAAAGGATATCTAAGGCAAATTTTAGAGGGAAGGTGAAGTAAATAAGGCTGAAATTCAAGGGAGGATAAATTCTTTTGATGATGCTTTCTAAGGTATGTTATTTACTAGTCATCTCACCATTTTCCCAATAACGTTTTTTATAGAATGATTCAGAATGCAAAATTTGGAGACCATTGAGGAAACATATCCAAGTAGTTGTGATAAAACATTCAGCTTGTGGGTCGTTATATTTTTGGACTTACACTCCTTGGAAAATAGGGTTCATGGCTAGTCCTGAAACTAGTCTAAAACATGTGTTTCGAGTAAAAACATCATCCTTCTTCATAACATATCCAAATTCAATAAGAAAAAATGTATTGGTTAGAGTACAATCTTTAGTATTATTTGTACCATTTTCAAATCCATACAACAAATATTCCATGCAGGGCAAAATTTACAAGTTCCCTCTCTAGAATAAGCCAAAATTCAACAAGGTATGTCATTTTTGCTATAACTCCTTTTCTGAGAGGTTCCAAGTAGTGAAATATGAAGGAATTGCATAAAATACACTGAAGAACATTTTGTACCATTTTCAGATCTTTATTCATTATAGGTACATAGTTATGATTATTTCAAGTTATGGTTGTTGACTAATCCAAAATGAGTCGTGTGAGACTAAAGTAAATTTTGATGAAAATGCTAGTCTCTTGTTGTTAAAGTTAAGTAAGGTTTGCATGTATGTGATCATATACACCAGGTCTATTACAGAGTTACAAATCAGATTTGGATGATGAAATTGATGAGGGATTTTGGTTGAAGTACAGGTTGGGTACATGGTTGAGCCAAGTAGTTGATGAGTTGAAACATACATGAGGTGTATAGTTGATGATGTTGGTACATCTTGATGAGTCATAGTTCATGACTAGTTGATGCATGATTGATACATACTCAGTATATGGTGTGAGGAACTTGTTAGTAATATTGTTGACACATGGTTTATGGATGATGTAACATACTTGTCTTGGTATATTATTAGAAGCACATATTGATCTTAGTGATGATTATGAGTTGTTGTGTTATGTTTGGTTGATACACATATTGTTAATATTGTGCATATGGTTGAGAGTTGTCTTGGTGATATATCTTGGTGAGTAGATCCAATTTGGTTGATAAGATTGATGAGACAAGTTGTTGTGATAGGTTCTTTGGACAGGTTATTGTGATAGGTTATTTGTATAGGTTTGGTGCATGGTTGATGCATTTGTTTATAGTACAAGTTGAGTTACAAGTTGATGTATGGTACTTGTTAGGACAGATTATTGGTATAGGTTGTTACATGTTTTTTGGTGTAGGTTGATTGGTACAAGTTTACAACATTATATGTCACAATGATAGTGTTATAGTGGTTCCATCATTCTACTTATATTTTAGGGTGGTTGGACGGGGCAAGGAAAAGTGGTTGTAGCCACCTTCTTGTTGTAGATGGAGAACATAGGGTGTTGTAGTCTCCTTTTGGTTGTAGCCAGAGAATTGGGGAGTTGGAGATTCCCTCAAGTTGTATCCTGAGAAACTAGGGGGTTGGAGCCTCCTTCCTGTTGCAGCTGGAAAACAAAGGAAGTTGGTGCTTCCAATGAATGTAATTCTTAAAGACATATAAGAAAAATAATTCCATGTTTTTCTCCTGCTTTGAATTTCCACATAAAAACATTGGTGTACTGTGTATGTGTATGATTTCTCATTTGTTCATTGTTTATTTCCTCTGCAACTATTGGATGATAATGCTACATTGATATAACACTTGCATTTTATGGTCGAAAATGATTAAATTTCTCTATTACTGATTCATCCCTCCTCTCAGTAATCCATAATTTTTTTCCTATCTTAAAATGCAAATTTTGAATAACTCTTATGGTTTTAAGAAAAGTTGTTATTTTCCTCATCCTCATTCAAATCATAGTTTGTGACATGTTTTCTCTTAATGAGTTGATTAATTATTGACTAGCAACATATGATTTAATCATTACTTATATATATATACATATATATACTAAATAATACAATGATACTAGTGTTTATGTTTCCTTAATAAATATAAATGTAATTGTTTATTAATAAATTGATACCACTAAAAAATATTTTTCTTCTATCCTTAATTTTTGAATATAAAAAGACTGTATTATATTATATTAGATTATATATCTTTTGATGTGAATTTATTTTTAAATTTAAAATTATTAATGTACCAATTGTTGGGATATGTAACTCCTACGTGTCTTAGTTGTGCTTATATTTAAGTACTGAGTTTATTGGTCATCATTAGGTAGAATTCTAGTCTTTATTGAAGGAATATGTTCCTAGATTTTAGGAGGTTGTTGAGGCCTAGTTTGTTTAAGAAATTCTCTCCAAATATTTAGCTTCTTAATTTGGTGTGAGTTTTAGATATTTCCTCATCCAATTGATCAATGTAGTTTTCTATCTTGAGACCACGATTATTATATTTATATGTACTCTATTTGAGTGTTTAATAGAGCATGCCTCACAATTTTGTTTTATGTAATAATCTATACTCTCATTAGCCCATTTCCCAATATGGTATCAAAGCAAGACTAGGCTTGACTACCTCATGGGAGGTCCTAGGGAAATGAAAGGTATATGGAAGCTTGTGAGGTTAGAAGAATAGAGGTCCTAGGGAAATGAAAGGTATATGGAAGATTGTGAGGGTAGAAGAATAGAGTAGTGCTAGAATATGTTGTTTCTCCATCATCAAATTTTTGTTTGCATTTGTTTATCATGTTTGCAGGGAGGAGTGAAGATATTTTTAAAGAAGTAGATTCAATAGGATCGAGTATTGAATTAATCTAGGCACATGACTCTCAACAAGAATATTACAACGATGAATAAGTAGATGGGTGTGACAAATTACTTTTGTTCGTTGAATTTGTGATAGAGGGGATGATATGGAAAAAGATATCAATGATACATTGGTAAGACAGATTGGTCAACAGTATGGGCATGCATGGTTTCCAAATGTGTTTTAGATTACATCCTAGCTAGTGTTTTTCCTATA
>ML781629.1:354918-366488 GCA_009831015.1 Picea engelmannii | reverse complement strand
GAGAGAGAGAGAGAGAGAGAGAGAGAGGAGAATTATGTATGAGCATGCCTCATGGCCGTAGTAGATTGTTTGATTTAACTACTGCTGAAATTACTGCATACAAACAACGATTTCAGAAAAGAAATAAGTGATATCAACATAAACATATTTTTATCGAAGCAAAAGAAGTGAACTATGTAGCCTCACTTCATCTTATATAATTTGAACTAGTGAGGTAAAGAGAGACTCATACCATCTTAAAAGGGTATGAAACAAGTAATTTTAAGAGTCCCTGTTATACATATATAATTGTATACATTAGCAAAAGTGGTGATATGATACGAAAAAACTCAGAGGAAGTTATGATCAATTCATCCATGCAGATTCATAGGTCGTTGTGTTATACATGGCCTTTTATAAATTTTCCCAAGTAAAATATGAATGTAGGGCGAGTTATACATGCCAAATAAATTTTTGGTAACCTTCAAAGAATATTTAAATAACATCAACTGTATATAACAGAGGTAAGTAAAAGAAAGAATCTAGTTCGAATTGTAGAAGAATTTCTCAGCAAAAAGTGTATTGTCAAAGTGGAACCCAAAGTACCTTTTCCAAGACGGGTGTTTTCCCTTCGCGGAATTTGTCACATCTGAGTTCAACTTGCAAAAGAAACTAGGATAGGATTACAATATTTTCATATTATAATCGAAGGGAATAAGATAAATCAAGATGAGGAAGGGACATGTACTTAACTTGGGACTGTCCATCCCTTCACTCCTTTCGAAGTAAAGTCTGTGACTCGAGAGGAGAAGTGTGCGCACAATAGGCTGATGGGTTACCTCGCAAGAAAAGGAACCCATCATCAAAAGTTTATCAACACAATTTATAGAGAGAAACAAAACTATCTAGTTATAGCGGAGGCCCATACGAAGATAAAAACCCTATGATAAGTAATTGCAAGGTTTTGATACAGTAAGATAAATTACCAGTGCATCACAGAATTAAAATTACCTAGGGTAATTTGAAGAACAATCACAAAGGAATATTTTTAACCATTTCATTAACAAGAGGAAATAATATCGAGAAAATTACTAATCAAATGAATTAATCCAAAGACGAAATAATTTCAAGGACCAGTTACAGAGGCTAGTTACTGATATTACTTGTTTTATAGTGATGACGAGGGATTTCAAGGAACCCGTGCTATCGTAGTTTCCTCACAAATTTAAACAGAAGGACCCCTTGCCTTAGTAAACCAATATATAAGTGAATATATTATAGAAACACCGAGTATGTTTAAAGAAGACAGAAAAACTGTCAACATCTCCTTCACGATACCAATAAATCCCTCACCATAGGGTAACTTCTAGAAACTCTACATGTACTTCTTATTGATAGGGAATGCAAAGAGTACTGAGGGTTTATAGTCCCTTACAAGAAAAAAATACTTGGAGAACCCAAGTAATGATTTCCAATGGGAAATTCGAGGTTCTCTATCGAAATATTGAGTACTGACCTCCATTGTTGGAAAGAAAGAAACTGTATGTATAGAGATTTAAATAAAGATTGATTGAACCTTTCCATGCACAGAATAACCATTCTACAACTTAGGAAATCGCAAATTCACTTATTTGAGGCAGTAAAAACATAATATATGTAGTTCGAGGTGTACAAGCACTACACCTACAGTTAATGGAAGGGTGTATGTATTTCGAACCTTTAAATAATCCAGGGAGAAGATGGAATAGGCTGTAAATTTATTTTAAATAAAGTAAATAAAACACGGGAACACTCTATCAGAACTTCATTCAAACATATTATCAAATCTTCGAGAAATTACCTGTGTAAATCAAGGAATCACCAATATGCATGGTTGACAGGGGTCACATCTACCTTTGTGGTTCTACATAACAAATTAGTTATTAGCTTCACGATGGGGAAGAGAAATACTTAGAAAAGACACATAAGGGAGACCCTTCCTTTGTATTATTATGGGCCTCGAGCCCATCTCTTGTAATGGAGGAAATGACAGACTGTACATTCTCCTACGATCATGTGAAGATCGTGAAGTGGAGGGCCGAAAGTGGCCTAGTTTCTGAGGCGTCATAGCTCACAGGTACTGCAGATGTAAGTAGATGGTGACATACCCTACCATGACTCTAATGCATTAACGTTGACTGCCCTAGCTCCTGGTTCCAAGTCTTAGTGTTTTCCACCCCACACCTATTAGAGTTACCATAATATTACATTGTGGGTTTGGACTATAGTATGTACAGTGGGTTATCGTATGCGTGGAAAGAAAATCTAGTTGGTACCTAGGACTTGGAATCTCATGTAAAGCCTTGTGTAGGTAGATTTATTAATTTAAATCATTATGGGTAGAACCCTTATTAAAACTTTATTAGTTTAAAAGGTTATGAGGATATTTTTTTATTGTTAAAGTTAGGGGTTCTCATAGTTTAGAATTTAATGGATATGGAAGAATCCTTAAAGTGATACCGGATAGTAGGGTAACGATATGCAAAGGTATCTTTACGTGAAGCACATTATACCTCCCTTCTGGATAACATGTTTTATATTGAATGTTATAGGTCATGTATTTTGGGTTGTCTTATAGTTCTTTAGGAATAAATTAAAGAAGGTCATGGTGCCACAAGAATAAAGTAAGAATGTTTATGAAGGGATGCCAATAATATGCGAGTAGTAAATTCCTTCCTTTGGTGAGTAGTCTAAATAGGGCTTTAAAATTCAAAATCAAGGAATGTTGTCTAGTAATGAATATTTGAAACCAATGAATCAATGAATGGGTAAAAATCTTGGAAATAATTATAATGCAGTTGAAAAGAAGTCTTAAACTTATTTTCCCCTCCATAAAAAAAAAATTAATAATAATAATAATAAATAAATAAATAAATTGTAGCTAAATTTTGGGGTACATTAAATATGGTATCAGAGTTGTTAGTTACGACACTTGGGCCTATGGGAAACAACAGAAAGTTATTTTTGATGAAGGAAAAATATAATAAACAATATTTACTATTACAAACAAAAAACAATCTGTGTTCTTTGTGAAAATGTCAGCACAAAATGGAGAAGGAAATAGACCCGATATAAACCGCAATCAACATCTCACTAGAGATCTAGAGAATCACATTGAAGGAAGTTCATCCACCCAAGTATTAGAAACAATGAGGAATATTGTTGTGGAATTGCAGGTGTTTAAATATGATAATGAAAGGTTACATAAATCTCAATAAGATCAACTGGAAATTAAGGAAATGTTGTTACGCATTATAGCAACAAATAAAAGTCTAAGAAATAATGAGATGGAGGAGAAGGTAAGTAAAAATTCCTCAAATAATTCTAGTCGTGAAACGGAAGGAGAAGATAATTCTTCTGAGGAGACACACATGATAGAAACCAAGGCATCTACAGAGAAGAAGAGAAAGAAATTGGATCACCTAGAAGGTGAATTCAAAAAGATAAAACCCACTACCTTTTATGGGGAGTCAAAGACTGGTGAGGAAGATGAAGCGTGGCTTCTAGAAATAAAGAAATACTTTCAGATTTATAATTACTCCAGTAATATGAAGGTTAGAATGACCATTTATAACTTACAAGGAAAATCTAGTATTTAGTGGCAAAATCTTAAGCTAGCAAAAGGCTTGAAAGAAAAATGGATGGAATGGTCGAAATTGAAAAATCATTTCAGGAAACAATAACTATAAGAAATTTATTATGAAATAAATACCAAGGAATTTTATGAATTGTGATTAAGACAAATGGGTATGGATGATCTGATCAATAAGTTTCTAGATCTGTTGAGGCTTGTACCCTATATCAAAGAAGATAAGGTAAATATTCAAAGGTTCTAAAGTTTTCTACCACAGTCTTATAAATATAGAATTGAAT
This sequence comes from Picea engelmannii, assembly GCA_009831015.1. Taxonomy (NCBI): domain Eukaryota; kingdom Viridiplantae; phylum Streptophyta; class Pinopsida; order Pinales; family Pinaceae; genus Picea; species Picea engelmannii. The sequence continues at coordinate 362,597 of ML781629.1, read as the reverse complement.
ATGATAATCCTAATTCTTTACATGAGTTTTTTAGGAAGGTTTGATTGTGTTATGAACATTATAAACAGAGATCTAAAACTCTTAAATCTTGGAAAGATAAGAAGCATGATCAATTAAATCAATGCAAGAAATGCTTCTAACCAGACCATTTCCGTAACATGAATAAATAATTCCAAAGGAAGGACTATCCATCTAACACACAACATACTCAAGGGGGGGATAAACAAGTCAATTTGGTATTCAAGAAGGTAGGGGACAGTCCTAGAGAACCATTGAAATGTTTAGAGCATGGAGAAACCCACCTACAAAGAAATTATCCATGCTTAAATCCATCATTAAGGACTTCAGTCCACAACCTTCAAGAGGCTTCAATAGTTGGAGATATTGGCAAAAGCATGTAGAGGATCAATGCAGTTGTGGATGGCACGTAGGAATATCATCAATGCATTGTTGTGGAAGTTGAAGGTAAAATTCATAATAACAACGTTTCTATACTTATTGACCCAGGAGATAATTTGAGTTACTTTACTCCAGCTTTAGTAGAAATGAACAAGTGAAATAAAGTAAAACATGCACAATCCTAGTTAGTACGACTAGCAATAGGGACAAAAACAAAGGCAACATAAGTTATTTTTTATTGTGAACTCAGTATAAATGGTCAGAATACAAACTTAAATATGAATGTTTTACCTTTAGGGTCTTATGATATAATTGTTAGAATGGACTGGTTACAAAGACCTAAAGTGATATTAAATTGTTATGAAAATTCATTTGTGTACAAGGATGAAAATAATATAGCAAGAACAGTTCAAGGAATCAGAAAACCAATTTATGTTAGGAAAATATCAGGAATACAATTCAAGAAATGTATTATTAAGGGTTGCAAAGTATATGCTATTCAAGTAACTAATCTCTTAGAAGAAGAAAAAAAAAAAAATTACAGGACTTTGCAGTTCTGTAGTGGTTTAGATATGTATTCGTAGAAGAAATACCATAACTAACTCCAAGGAGAGAGATAGATTTATCTATCGATCAACTACTTGGATCTTCCCTAGTATCAAAGGAACCTTATAGAATGAGTGTTCATGAACTAATAGAACTGAAAATTCACTTACATGAACTGTTAGATAAAGAGTATATCAGACCAAGTGTTTCACCTTGGGAAGCATCGGTTTTGTTTGTTAAAAAGAAAAATGGAACACTAAGATTATGTATTGATTATCTTCAGCTGAATAAAATGACTATTAAAAATAAATACCCTTTACCTAGAATTAATGATCTCTTTGACTAGGTTGGAGGATCAAAGATATTCCCTAAACTAGACTCGAGATATGGTTATCACCAAGTCAGGATAAAGGACAAGGACGTAAACAAAATAACATTCATAACATGTTACAAACATTATGAATTTGTACTGATTTTGTTTCGACTAACTAATGCACCAACAACTTTTATGTGTTTGATGAATAGTATATTCAACCAATATTTGGATAAATTTTTGTTGATTTTTATCAATGATATTTTAATCTATTCAAAAACTGATGAAGAACATGAAAAACATTTGAAAATAGTATTACAAACTCTAAGAGAACATAAGTTGTATGTTAATTTTGATAAATGTGATTTCTACCAAAGAAATATAAAATATTTAGGGCATGTAATATCAGAAGATGGTATTGCAGTAGACCCAGAAAATATTAGAGACATTATGAACTAGCCTATTTGTAAAGACGTAGCAGACATAATATCATTCATGGGGATTATTGGTTATTTTTTTTTTTCAAGTAAGATATTTTATATATAAAGAGCCTTAAAAAACTAGACCAAAGTTACATAATCTTGAAAACAACCATGATGTAGTTACCAAACTACCCCAAGAATGGGGAAACCAGTTCAGCCAACCGGCTAAGTCTTAGCAATATACCATCTAACAATCTTAGAGAAACAAAGTTAATCTAACTAGGCTACAACTAAGAAACTAAACTAGTGAAAAGAACAGATCCCTAGAGGGGTCAAACACTTGGCAAATAACCTAGCTAGGTGGCTTGGTAGGCCACATCCCAAGGTTCCTCCTCGACGGGCGTCCCTTTCCCTTCCATTTGAATGTCATCATCCATGTTTCTCCCTTCTAGGTTGGTAGCTGGCAGAGTGACTTCGGATGGATTGTGCGCATGGACGCCCATAACTTCCACAGCCTCCGTATCTCTGTGGGTGGCCTACACCAAGTTCCCACCTTCTGGCTGTTGCACCTGTTCATTCCTGTCGACAACCTTTGCATGGGGCAACTCTGTTGCTACTGCTGTTTCTGGAGTAGAGTGGAAAGACAAGGTTTTCCCATCCAAAAATTGTAGTCAGAAGTGAAGGTCCTCCAATCCTTGTCGGAGTTCAAAAACCAGCCCATAAAGGATGGCCAGGCTATCCTGTAGTTGTGAGTTGGGAATGGAGTCGGTGAAAGAGTGCAGCCTATGCTGGGCTTTTCAAAGAAAGGGTGGTGCCTCCAAGGGTGCAACAAAAGTCCCGCTGGCAAGGGAATTAGTAGGAATTGTAGGAAATCGTGAGAGAGATCCCAGTGAACTGTCAGTGATGACCAGACCTTCAAACCTGGCGACAGACGGGGTGGAGGAGGTGAGAGGTTCTAGGTCGGGCTGCGAGGGCTGCGAGGAGTGTGTAGAGGGTGAGCCAAGGGGAGAAACAGAAAATCGAGGTCGAGGAGGATGCCATGGAGATCCTCTCCTTGGCCTCCCTCTTTGTCGCGACATTTTGAGCTCCCAGGGAAGGCCAAACTGAGAGGAGAGTCCCGGATGGACATGGAGAGCCTATAGAAGTCCAAGGGCAATGAGCACCATGAAGAAAGGAGAACATAGTAAGCCAGGTCTGGCTGGCTGAGGGCTAAGAGGGTTGGGACGCATGCAGGGGTTAATGTCTCCTGCAAACAGAGAAGCCATGGAGGAGACATCAATGGGAGTTGGGCACACCAGCGTTAATGGTGCAGCGAATGTCATAGAGGTGAATAAATGCATGGATTAGGTGGTGGGTCTTGGCATGAGCTCGACACATGGTCCCCTACCACACTCGCCTGTACTCGCTTCCTCCTCCCACCATGTGACTAGCACTAACACCCCATCTGGGGGTGGGGATTATTGGTTATTACCATAGGTTTATCAAAGTATTTTCTAGAATGTCCTATCCGATCACATCACTATAGAAAAAGGGAATAAAATTTAATTGTTCTAAAAAATTCCAAGATAGTTTTGATAAACTAAAATAACTATTAACTACAACACCAAACCTTAAGGTAGAAGATCTAGATAAATAATTTGTAGTTTGTGTGGATGCAAGTAAAGAAGTATTAGGAGGAGTGCCAAAAAAAATGGATACATCATCTGTTATGAATCACACAAATTGAAAGAACATGAACGAAACTACCTAAATAATGATCTAGAATTAGTAGCTATGATTCATGCATTGAAAATGTGGTGACATTATTTAATGGGAAGAAAAATCATGTTACTAATATACAATAGTGGTGTAAAACACTTGTTTAGTTAACAGTATCTCAATGCAATACAAGCGAGATGGTTTTCCTTTTTAAGTGAGTTCAATTTTGAAGTACGACACATCAAGGGAAACAAAAATAAGGTTGCATATGCACTAATTCGAAGGACTAATGGGATAAATGTGAAGTAATTATCAACAAAGTATAACATGATATTGAGAATAGGATAAAATATGCAAGCATAAATGATGAAAATTACATCAAAACAACATAACAATTGCAAGGAAATGAAGAAAATATGCACAAAACATATCTTAGTATAGATAAAAATGGTTTGCTAAGGTTCAAAGATAGGTTATATGTACCTAACTCTACTGAATTGAAGAAGATAAGTCTAGATGGGTTACAAAAAAATCCATATTCTAGTCATTCAGGATACCATAAAATGATAACCTTAAGGAAACAGTTTTATCGACCTAACATGAAAAATGAAACAATCGAATATTTGTCAAATGTATACATTGTCAATAGGTAAAGGCTGAGCATCAACATCTGGCAGGTCTGTTACAACCTCTTCCTATACCTGAATGGAAGTGGGAAATTATTTCAATGGACTTCATCACAAGTTTTGCTAAGACTCAAAGACAAAATAAAAAATATTATATTTTTTGATTTATGTACTGCTGAATCAGAAAAATAGTAGATTGTTATGGTAATTTATGCACATTTTATATTTTTGAAATCTACTTACAAGGCGATTAATATCACTATTTTTTTATGAAATGAATATTTAGGTTGCATGGAATCCCTAAGATGGTGATTTCAGATAGAGATGTCGAATTTACATCTAATTTTTGGAAAGAATTGTTTTCAAGTTTGGGTACTAATGTGACATACCTCTCGCTTCGTACAACAACAAACCTCTGGTAACAAGTGAATTTTTTATTTTGTGTGGGTGTGTAGAAGGTAASACGACAATACACTTAACAATGCATCATGATGAAGAACACTACACGAGTAACTCTCGCAACCATAACATGATGACCTGACAAGAACAAGAATGACTACCCGCCCATCCTACCCTGCAATGGTTAGGATCTCCAAGACACATAAGMAACCCTCAAGCCCAGGTTCCCATCGATTTTGACCATTTAAGGTCTTAGGGATGGCGACTGTTCTGAGGAACAAGGAGGTGTCTATCCCACCTGACACAAGTAGACCAAGCAATTAAATGTGTACAACCATGTACAAAAGAAATGAAATGAACATCAACCCCCCCCCTTCCCCAAGGGAAGTGCGAGATACAAAGACTTCGCCAACATTCTGATTAATCATCGAGATAAGCTAGTCAACAGTTACTGTCTTTTAATCATCTATTACAAACCCAACTCAATATGTCTAAATGCAAAATATCATTAAGGTACATTCCAAATTAGCCTTAAAACAATTCATTGGACAGTTCTAAATTGCAAGTGACAACAGAGTACCATCTAAATCAACATTTAAAGAACATTACTAAGCAAGTCCAAATATTTGACTGGATTAATAACTAAAAATATAATTAATCATTAATTAAATTCTAACTAGTCTGTCAAGTTATAACTAGCCATTCATTATAAACTTGTAATATTTTTAATTAGAAAAGAATGATGCATGTACCCAACACCACATAAGGATGACAAGGCAGGCTAGAAAAATTAAGAAATTGTACTTAGTCTAAAAGACATTACATTTTATACCGTATCCAATAACATTTAATAATCCTTATTTTTACTCAATCTATAATAAATTAGCTATGGAAATTTATATCTTGCAAGATAAAGGTGAGGGTTGCTAAAACCCAACTATTCATAACCAAAATTATTGAACCAATCTATTCATAACAAGAATTATGAAGGTGTCATTTCTATTCTTGGTTGTAAAGAATATTTGTGTATGTAATGCATCAAGGTTAAGTAATTATATCTTATAAGGCTATGGAATAATTATATCCACAATAAATCTCCTCCTTATTATAAATCTAGATAAATATTGCACATATTCAATGTTAGTTACATAATGCTCAAACCACAATTTCCATAAAAATTGTTATCACGAATATTGCGTCCATAAAAAGTGCCATAAAATTTGCTACCGTAATTATTGCTACCGTAAATTTTCCATAAAGCTTGGCATAAAAATTCTTACCAGTCACGCCACAGGGATTGCTACAAGTCTGCATTATTAATAGCTACCATAAAAGTTTCCATGCTTCCTCTCACAACGTTTGCGCTGATTGAAATGGCATGGTTCTATTTCAAGAGTCCAGTATTGGCTTCTCAGAAGAAGAATTTAACAACAGATCATCAGGGCATCGAGGCGAAGGTGAAGGCAGACAGAGTGAGCGGAGGAAGGATATGACCGAGCTTTCAGATGATAGGGGCGAGAGAGTATATGTGGTCAAGGCTGGCGATGAGGAACCGACCTTTAGCTAAACGGGCGTCTTGGGCTAATGAGGTTTAATGCTCCAGTGAGTAGATAGACCGCATCAACCTTCTTATTCTTGGTTTGATAGTGTATCTGTGAGTCAAGGCCATAAATATCATGCTTTAGGATATCAGCTGATGTGAGGTTGAATTTCATCAGTGTTTGCATATAATAAAGGCTGGGAATTTGCAGCAGTAATGTATAAGGAAAGCATTCTTTCTGTATAATAATTTAGGCCGTTCAAGGAATAATTTAGTCACTGTTCTAGCAGATCTTCATTTGGGTCATGTCGACCGGTTAGATGAGTGAATCCAAGAGATTAGACAGAGATTCCGTGGTGGCCTGTCACTAGGCGAATTGCTTTATTTAACTTTTAATTTTATGATTCTTAGTTGAAAATTGGCCAAATTTTTTGCGTAAATGATAAAATTCCTTGAGTTAAATTATTCCCTACCACGAGCTGGAGAAGGGTGACAGTATTTAGTTGTGTAAATTCAATTGATTTATATTTTTAAAATAGATCTTACACGACCATAAACAGTATATAAATTCTGCATAAAGGATAAACAATATACAATTGTTTCATCTGAGTCTGATCGGAATAGTCGCTCCCAAATGGGATCTGGATATACCATGCATCCACCACTGGTAAGTAGAATGTCTCAGTCTAACATGAATACCTAACTTCCAGAAGTACACATCAATCTTTGCAAGACACACAAAAATTAAGGAATTAACATAAGTGGCATTTGAAGGTATTCCACAGATTTGTGAAGGGGCACTTAACAATCAATAATTCAACAAACTTATAACTCAACTAAATTCAAGATAGCTTACATATTTGGAAGGTTAACACAGGGTTGCATTCTGTCATAAGTTTAAGGAATACTTTAATAACGTTAGAGAGAATATTAAATAAGGAAATCTTTCATGGTTCATTCCACATATTCAAGGTGACCTGAGTCTATTCGTTGTCACAATGTTAGGAAAAAAGAACCCACAGTCCTAGATCGCGAGGAAATTTTTTTGCCGCCATGACTCGATACTTAGATGCAAGGGAAACAGAGATAAAAATTTAATTTTTCTCTTTATTTTACCCATAGGAGAAGTAAAATCCCAACCCAGAAAATAACACAGACATGGATTGTTTAATTTCCTTCCAATAAATTAAAAAAAAATGGCAGTCACAGGCCAAGAAAAATTAAATTTACTGCCAGGAATAACCATGTCTCCTTTCATTTTCATTACATATATATTTTTCATTTCTAGCACACAATTTATAAGGACACCAACCGAGATTGAAAATTCATTCACGAACAACGCTAGGATAAATTGATCCATCAATTATTCACATGAGGTAAAATGAGATAACGACGAGATAAAGACAAGACAAGCGTGAAGAAAAACTTTGCTAACAATCACATTGGCAGAGTTAGTTAATCGCTTCGAGGCGCAAGACTACAATAGAGGTGGATGACATATAGGTTAGTCGTTTTTTCTTCACCATCCTCACACAGAAAAGAAGGGCATTGAGATCCATAAGTCTTTTAACGCTAAGGCGACGACCATAGATCAGGCGCCTGGCCGAATGCTCAGGCGAGGACTAGTGAACCAAGGATGAAAGGTAAACAACCATTAAGGACACAATCAATCACAACCAGGTGGTCAAGACATGCGGGAAAACAAAGGTCACGGAAAACAATCAACCAATCACTCA
>ML781629.1:323416-353201 GCA_009831015.1 Picea engelmannii | reverse complement strand
CTTTTTTTTTTTTTTTTTAAGGTAGACAAAATTTACCCCTAGTGAAATTTTAGACTTAGAGCATAGATTTGTACTAGGCGACATTTAATTAGGGAAATTGTTTTTAAAATTTCTTAACCCATTATTGCCTTAGGGCAATTTAGGTTCATCCTCTATCATCATCAATGCGACGTGCCCTTCAGGACGCATTAGGTGCTCCAAGGGTGCCACTTGCCTCATATGTTCCCTCACGCAACATGCTCTTCAGAATGCACTACATGCTCCAAGGGTGCCACTCGCCTCTTGACTGATTGGTAGACATCAATAACCCCTGGAGTCAACACTCTGCCAGGTGAACTTGTGGGAGACTAAGGGCTTATAAGGAATAAGGCCCTCACCTTATTGCGCGCCCCTTAGAATCATTGTGAGCGACTGTTACAGTCTACCCTCACGGCATCATGTGTCCTCTCGAACTAGGTAATCATTAACCTACAGTTCGAGCCACAGCGGGAGTGCTAGTAGGCTGTGGCAGGGTTATTGTCCACAACTCTCCCTCAACCTCTATAGTAGTCGTGTGCGACCCCTTTACTCCATATGTGAGTCTGGTCGGCAAGCTATCGTCAGCCTACATCATCAACAAATCATGTCAGAACATATCCATAACATATCATCTAGTTAGATGCACTAATATCACAGTAAAACAATCAAATCCCAATGTCAGACTCCCTGACTCGATCCAGAGTCCAAGGGGGTTCCATCAATGCCTCCACATCATCAAGGTCCAAAACCCTGCACACTCAGTAAAACGAAGTCAATAGCACCTATCTATGTCAAAGTGGTAAAACAACATGTCATCATCCCATAATGCCTCATAATAAAAATCAAAAGTTTTAATAACATAATAATCTGGATCACTTGCGAACAAGTGTCCTCAAAGAATAAGTTTTCTCAATGTGCCAGAGCGGGATGTTACATACACCCCCTCTTGGTCCAAACTTTGTCCTAAAGTTTCACAGTATATAAGCTGAAATAAAGTGTATCACAGTATCATATGTCTATCTATAAAAAAAAAATGGAAACTGCTGGCGCATATCATATGCATCCTCCCAGGTTTTCGAGTGTGGACTATAATTGCCCCACTGGACCTTGACCTGATCCACTATTCGACGTCATAGCTGTTGAACACGATGATCCAAGAGGTGGATCGGCTTAGCCGTGAGTGCTCCCTTGTCTGATACCTGTCATCTCGAGCACAGTCGATCGATGCTCTACCTGGTGGTTATTCACCTCTGCATGAATCTGATGGGCCTTGACCATCTCTCCCATAGTAGTTGGTCCGACTGATCCGGACACTTTGGTTCTCTCCACTGGGCAGTTGCATTGGTAGTGTGGCTCCCCACATGTCCAATAGTCCTAGTACCCAAAGTAGAAGATGATGGCCCACCGGCCTGGAACCCTGGTCTGTTCTGCTGAACAAGCCTAAACTATTGCTGCTATGGGTGACTCTGCTGCTGATGTTGTGGTCCCTGATAAGGTGTCTTCTGTTGAGGCGTTGGTCATCGGGGTGTAGTGAAAGTGGATCCCCTCTGGAAGCCACGATATCCCAGCATATGTCTGGCTAGTGTCTAATGTTGTTGTGCTCCAGATGAAACCTGTGCTACTGGTCTCGTTGGAGTCCTGGTCTGACCCCCACTGATAAGATCTTCCTCTACTATGAGGGCCTTCTGGAAGACATCATGCAAGTTTTGAGGCATCAAAATCCTAACCTTTGCACACAGACTGTCGTTAAGGCCGAACACGAACCTCTTGCCCTTAAGTTTCTCAGTGTTAAGGTGCGGAGCATACCGGAGTAGCTCCATAAAATGGGCCTTGTACTCGAGCACCGTACGACCTCCCTGTTGTAAGGTGTTGAACTCATTGAGCTGACGCTTAATGAATTCCTCTGAAAGGTACCTCTCTTGGAACCGTTCCTTAAGCAATTCCCATGACACATCTTCGACAACCATGTTCAGCTGCGGTAGAAGCATCTTCCACCATAGAAGAGCACTCCCCTTTAGTTGAAAGACTTCCATGCAAACCTTCATGTTGGAGGTATAATCACGAAGTCCGAAGCACATCACCATGTTCTCCAACCATGCCTCGGCAGTTGTGTCGTCTAGGGCACCAAAGAACTTGGGAAATTTGACCTTCTTGAGTTCATGGTGAATGCTTCTAGTACTAATCGGGGGGTGCGGTGGAACCTCAGTGGGTGCCGGCACCCCGAACTCATCTCTGTCCGAACGGCTGATCAATGCCTCGGACATGCACTAAAAAGATCTCATCATTCTGACTACATCACCAACTGCTATCTGCTCCTATCTGAGAACCTGCTCATCTCCCTGGGGGTTAGACCCCTCAGGTGTGGATGCTACTGGAGGAATCACGCCCCCTCCCCTAGCACCCCTTTGTCTGCCTCCATGGTGTCCTCAAAGCATGATTACCTACACGCACACAAGTCAACTCGATCAACAACAATATAATCAATCATTCACATCAACGAAATCCATAGCGATCCCAAGTCACAGGTTGAACCTACTCTGATACCATATGTGACATACCTCTCATTTTGTACAACAACAAACCTCTGGTGACAAGTGAATTTTTTTTTTTGTGTGTGGGTGTGTAGAAGGTAACATGACAGTACACTTAACAATGCATCAGGACGACGAACACTATGCAAGTAACTCTCGCAACCATAACATGATGACCTGAAAAGAATAAGAATGAATACACACCCATCCTACCCCGCAATGGTTAGGACGTCCAGGACACATAAGCAATGCGCAAGCCCAGGTTCCCATCTATTTTGATCATTTAAGGTCTCAGGGATGGTGACTATTCTGAGGGCAAGTAGGTGTCTAAATCCCACCTGACACAAGCAGACCAAGCAATTAAACGTGTAAAACCATGTACAAAAGCAATTAAATGAACATCAACCTCCCCCCTCCCCAAGGGAAGCGCGAGCTACAAAGACTTCGCCAACATTCTGATCAATCATCGAGATAAGCTAGTCAACAGTTATTGTCTTTTAATCATCTATTACAAGCCCAACTCAATATGTCTAAATGAAAAATATCATTAAGGTACATTCTAAATTAGCCTTGAAACAATTCATTGCACAGTTCTAAATTGCAAGTGACAACAGAGTACCATCTAAATCAACATTTAAAGAACATTACTAAGCAAGTCCAAATATTTGATTCGATTAATAACTAAAAATATAATTAATCATTAATTAAATTCTAACTAGTCTATCAAGCTATAACTAGCCATTCATTATAAACTTGTAATATTTTTAATTAGAAAAGAATGATGCTTGTACCCAACACCACATAAGGATGACAAGGCAGGTTAGGAAAAATAAGAAATTGTACTTAGTCTAAAAGACATTACAACTTATACCGTATCCAATGACATTTAATAATCCTTCTTTTTACTCAATCTATAATAAATTAGATATGGAAATTTATATCTTGCAAGATAAAGGAGAGGGTTGCTAAAACCCAACTATTCATAACCAAAATTATTGAACCAATCTATTCATAACAAGAATTATGAAGGTGTCATTTCTATTCTTGGTTGTAAGGGAGATTTGTGTATGTAATGCATCCAGGTTAAGAAGTTATATCTTGTAAGGCTATGGAATAATTATATCCACCATAAAACTCCTCCTTAATATAAATCTAGATAAATATTGCCCATATTCAATGTTAGTTACATAATGCTCAAACCAAAATTTCCATAAAACCTGTTATTAGGAATATTGTGTCCATTAAAAGTGCCATAAAATTTGCTACCCTAATTATTGCTACCGTAAATTTTCCATAAAGCTTGGCATACACATTTTTTACCAGTCACGCCACAGGGATTGCTACAAGTCTGCATTATTAATAGCTACCATAAAATTTTCCATGCTTCCTCTCGTAGGGTTTGCAGTGATTGAACTGGCATGGTTCTATTTCAAGAGTGCAGTACTGGCTTCTCGGAAGAAGAATCTAACGGCAGATCATCAGGGCATCGAGGCGAAGGTGAAGGCAGACGAAGTGAGTGGAGTAAGGATATGACCGAGCTTTCAGATGATAGGGTCGAGAGAGTATATTTGGTTTTGTTGGTGATGAGGAATCGACCTTTAGCTAAACGGGCGTCTTGGGCTACTGAAGTTTAATGCTCCAGTGAGAAGATAGAATGCATCAACCATCTTATTCTTGGTTTGATAGTGTATCTATGAGTCAAGGCCATAAATATCATTCTTTAGGATATTAACTGATGTGAGGTTGAATTTCATCAGCGTTTTCATATAATAAAGCCTGGGAATTTGCAGCAGTAATGTATAAGGAAAGCACTTTCTGTACAATAATTTAGGGCGTTCAAGGACTAATTTAGTCACTGTTCTAGCAGATCTTCAATTGGGTCATGTCGATCGGTTGGATGAGTGAATCCAAGATATTATACAGAGATTCTGCGATGGCCTGTCACTGGGCAAATTGCTTTAATTAAGTTTTATTTTTATGATTCTTAGTTGCAAATTGGCCAAATTTTTTGTGTAAATAATAAAATTCCTTGAGTTAAATTATTCCCTGCTGTGAACTGGAGAAGGGTGACAGTATTTAGTTGTGTAAATTCAATTGATTTATATTTTTAAAATAGATCTTTTTTTTTTTTTAAATAAAAAAGGTAGACCCTGCTATATTATAGAGGAAAAAATCTTTTGCAAAATGTACAGAGAAGTATGCCTGGAGTTACCAAAAATGTTGTCGATAATCGGAAACCAGCATAGGTAAAACAGAGAAGCATGATAAGATGTAAAACCAAGTAGCAAAATAGAACTTAAACATTGTAGCATCTGTCCTGCCCGAAGGAAACTAGGACAGATGCCTACAGTCCAAATATACATAAAATAGTAACAAAGTAGACTAGGAACCAAGAGCATAAAAACCTATGTGCCAGGTGGCCTGTCGTCCTCGTCCTTCTGCCACATTGATGCAGGAGCATCCACGAGAGCATCYGCAGCATCATCACGTCGTCAAGCGAGCCARCACRCACACTTTTGAAATGCATTGGARATTGGTGYGYCGTCGTTTGGATGAGAGCATTCATGGTGAAGCGCACTTGTATTGAAATAGTAGATAGGGAGGCATTTATTTGATTTAATGYTGGTAGATAGAATTCGYTGTAGATTAGACAGTTTAGCTTTAGAGAGGGAAAACGGAATAATAGAMACCCTCCATGTATATTCAAGGGATCATTCTCATTCATTGATAYAGGAGCAAGAAAGGAAGAAGCTTGTGCAGAAAACCCTCCATGTACAGAAAATTGAATTAATAGGAAGACACTGATTCAATCACCATGGATGTGTTGGATACCTTTGTGTTGTTGATGTTATGCTTCTGTTTACTTGCTTCCTTTTATGCGTATTTGTTATATGCTGCATATGTGATTGCATATCAGGTCAGGAACCTGAGAGAATGAGTTTCRAYTGTTTCTCTGCTTAGGCYGTGAGATTCCTGCATCGAGTGCAGTGAAGAACCTCCGCATAGAGTGCGTCGAGGCGGCTAAGTAGTTGRGCTYTTGTCTCTCTTTTCCCCAGAGTTGGGTTGAGTGTTCGAGCCGTGCAGGCGAGTGCAGGTCGAATTCGAGTTCTCAGTGGCGAGTCTGAGAGGAGGAATGAGACGAGGCTGACCTTTGACCGTCGGGGTTCGGGTTTTGTTTTCCCCTGGGACAACACTGTGAGGCTCGCGATATCGCGAGTTCCGATCTCCCGAATCGAGAAGGGGTGATCGCCGAGAATACTGTGGGTAGCACTGCCGAAGGGAGTGGAAGAGCTTGGACTCTTCGGGGCCGAGAGAAAGAGAAGGTCCTGGTGGAGCGACTAACTGCTGAGAGTGTGGTTGCCGTCACACATGATCCCAGTCAGGATGGCAAAAGCTTGCGCGCAGAGGGGGCATTTCCGCTTAGCTGGCACATTGGAGAAAGCGTCAAGGAGCATGTCCATACTCTGTCCCATGGTGCATACCCGGAACTCCAAATCAAACAAGTGGCCACGAAGGTCAAACATAAGAGCCATGTGCTCATTCCGGAGAAGAGACCCATGCAGGCTGCCACTCGGATCCACCGTGCCCGTCGCCGCGTCCACACCAACTTCACACTCTCGCTGATCCCCAACCACCTTTGCGCCCACCACTCCTGCTTCCTTCGCCTGAGAATCATGGCTGCTAACAATGTCATCACTAGGCCATGGAATTTCTTCCACGATACAGCCAGGGATGTAGTCTTCCTGAACCGGAGTGGGGGTGCACTTCTCCTGAAGAGTCGCCTCAGTCCTTTCCACGAGCGTCAAGTCCGCCATGGTCGGGTCTTCCACCACAACGCAAGGTGGAAAAACCTCCTCCAAACCAACATCCTGCTCGTCTCGACTGCAACCGGCGCGTGGTTCGGCTATAATGGCGAGGAGCGCCCGCTTCTCTTCCTTTGCTTTTTTCCTGATGATGGAGGTCGCCAGAGCCAAGGCCCGCTCCAGCTGCTCTCTCCGACGCCTTTGAGCTTTGTGAGCATCCCAGGCTGCGCCATGGCATGGTCTGCCTCTTTTTCTGGCCATGGGGAGCGAGTGGAGTGAGTACAGTAAAATACAGGTGAGCCAAGACACAATTGAATTGATTTGCAGGGCGCAGACAGGCTTAACCTGTTTTGAATCAAATGTAAAAGGACCCACCGAAAATGCTGAGAGTCTGAGCACGAAAGGAGTTGGGTTGCACCATAACAATCCAGCAAGAATTGGAGCCGAGGCAGGTGCAACCTTGCTCTGTCCTGTTGTGAAAGAATTCATATAACCAGAATTCGAAACCATTTGCCAACACTTAACCTCTCCCATCCCGAGTGCGCTGTAAATGAACACGCGAGGGGGGCGTACCATCAACTTAAGTTTGTTGAAGAGGCCGTCCCCCATCGTTAATGTTGGCTTGTGGGTGGCAACCCTCGGCATTTAAGCCTAGGCCAAGTGCGCCTCCAGCTGTCTCCACATGGTTGTGTGGCACCCCATCCGGGGCTGGGAAATCTCTGCATGCAAGGTCTCTGCATCTCCTGGATAGATCTGTTTCTTCGGAGACTTGGGCCTGCCAATGCAGAAGATCTTCTTTTTCATCAATTCCTATATTAGCCAGGTGATCCGCAACCTTATTAGCCTCTCGTTTAACATGAGAAGGGATTAGAGTGAGATTGAAATTGGTGAGATCTCCGAAGTCCTCCAATAGTCCAGAGAGTCTCCAGCTGGGGGAGATCCGCCAGGGGGGCATGTCATGAAGGCTTTTGGAGATGAGTTTAATTATTACTAGGGAGTATCCTTCAATAATTAGCCGATGATGCTGATGTTGAGCAGCGATCTGGAGGCCTGTTATTAGACTAGTGAGCTTCGCCACATTGTTCGTAGTTTCACCCAAAAAGCCAGCTAAAATATGAATAATTTTACCCAAGTGGTTCCGAAGGACTGCCCCAAAACCGGCTGGTCCTGGGTTACCCCTGGAGGCCCCATCGAAGTTGAGTTTTAAGAACTCAGGGGGGGGGGTGGGGTCCAAATCGTGGGACTGTTGACCCTCCAAAAGTTGGTCTTCCCTTGTGGCTGTGTGCGCAATTGCAAGTTCCAGCCTTCCAGAATGATCTTTTCCTCGGGCTTGCACTGCGTGTCTTCATGGAGCCAGGCCTTGCATTGAATGGTTTCACGGATGAGTCGTTGGACCCTTTCCCAAGTAGTGAGGGAGGGGGACTGTTTGGAGTTGAATATCCTCTTGTTTCTTTCCTTCCAAATTGACCAGAGTATAAATCCCGGTAGCAGTTGCTAGATGCGCTGGAGGATTGGTTTGTGGAAGGAAATTGTTTCCCAATTTACTAAAGTGTCCCGAATGCTATCTCGATTTCTCTAGGATCGATGCATGGCTTGGGCTCCCCAATCCCAAATCTGATGGTTGTAGTGGAAATTGTTGAGGAGATGTTCCATGGTTTCCTCGTTGTGCTGACAGAGGGTGCACCTGGAGGGGCCTGTAAAGCCTCTCTTTCTGAGATTGTCCCATGTGAGGATACGATTTTGGGCTGTGAGCCAGAGAAAAAAGGAAACCTTCGGCCATAGAAAAGGCTGCCAGATTTTGCTCCAAATGGGATTGGGTATCTGGTTTGGAGGATTACCTTGTAAATGGTAAGCCTCTTTGACCGAGAAAATGCCAGAGGTGGAGTGGCCCCATCTGAGAACATCCGGTCCTTCTTTACTTGGAATTTTCTGGTGTTGTATACAGTCCTTCCATGGTAGAAGGTCAATTTCCTCCTTAATCTGAAGGTCAGTTCTGCTGATTTTCCATTTTCGCCATGGTTTCCTTTCTTGGGTTGGGATCCAATAATCCTTGACTGTTTGTAATCCATTTTGTTGTAGCTTAAGATTGATTGTGTGGAGGCTTTCCATATCATCAAGGGGGGGCAGTTGTTGCCATGAATCCTACCAAAAAAGTGCACTTTCACCATTCTTTACCTCCTAGAGAGCGTGCTTCTGTATCAGGGGCCGGTTTCGCCAGGCTGTATTCCAAATATTGGATCCTTGCGTCGGTTTATTGAATCTTATTAATTGGTTGGATTGTACATTTGGGGCATACTTTTGCTTCCAAAGCTGCACCCAGAGTTCTTGCGGGTGCTGCAGCCATCTCCACCACATATTGGCTCCCATGACTTGGTTCATTTTCCCCGGGTCTCGGATGCCCAGCCCTCCTAACTTTTTGGGTTTGCAGAGATTCTCCCATCCAACTAAAGCCCATTTCTTGTTGTTCTGGTTTCCTTTCCATAGGAAATTACGTTGCAGGTTTCTAATGGCCTTGATGACTGAGTTGGGCGCTACCAATGCTGTAAACAAATAGGTGGGTAGAGCTTGAAGGACTGACTTGAGGAGGACCAGTCTGGCAGCAATATTCAGTGGTCTAAAGGTCCAATTGTTTAGTCTATTGGATATAGATAATAGCAAGCTGTCCCAAGAGATAGATTTTTCTGACTCTCCAGTTAAGGGAATGCCAAGATAAGTGGAAGGGAGAGAGCTTTTGGCAATGTCGAGAAGTCTAGAGAGGTGAGCCTAAATCGAGATCAGCGTGTTGAAGAAATATAGCTTTGATTTGTCCAGGTTAAGCAACATGCCAGAGGCTTCCGAGAAGTCAGAGAGGATTGAGTTAAGCTTGGTGGCTTCTCTAACCATGGGCATGTTCATGAGGAGTGTGTCATCTACAAATTGGCTGTGTGAAGGCGCTGGATGAAGGTTATAAGGCGGCAGCCCATCAAGAGATTCTTCAAGGACCGCCGCTTTGAGATAGCGGCCTAAGCCCTCTGCCATGATAACAAAGAGGAAGGGGTAAAGAGGGTCTCCTTGCCTTATACCTCTGGTGGAGCAAAAGGGTCGGGAAGGTGTGCCATTGACAAGGATTGAAAAAAAGGAGGAGGAGGTGAGCTTAAGAATCCAATCGACCCAGAGGCTAGAGAAGCCGAAAGATTCCAAAACCAACTGCATATATTGCCAGCTTAGTCTGTCAAAAGCTTTGGAGAGATCAAGTTTGATAAGAATACCTGGTATTTTGCTCGTCTTTAAGGATTTGATAACCTCATTGGCTAGTATGACGTTGTCCATAATTTGTCATCCCTCCACATAGCCGGATTGCTCGTTGGAGATGATGGTCGGCAGGAGAGGCTTAAAGCGATTGGCAATGACCTTTGTGATTATTTTATAGATGACATTGCAGAGGGAGATTGGTATGAACTGCTTCGGGTGAGTGGCGTGCTCCTCCTTGGGAATAAGAGTGATAAAGGTCGCATTTAAGGCTGAAAGAACCTGACCAGATGTTCGGGATTCTTCTACGACCAGCCAGACCTCTTCCTTGATCATGTCCCAGCAGTAGTGGAAGAAGTCTGTTGTGAAGCCATCGGGGCCTGGTGCCTTACCAGGGGGCATGTCCTTTACAGCTAAGTCCACCTCAGATTGAGTGATAGGCCTCATCAGTGCTATATTCTGTTCCGAATTAATCATCCGGGGTATGTGCCGGGTAACTTTTTGGATGGCCTCTTCCCTGTTTACGTTGGTCTCTGTGAGGAGATCTTGATAGAAGGAGTTGAGCTCTTTCGCTATTTGGTCATGGTCTCTTATCAGGGTGCCTTGATCATCCTCCAGCTAAGTGATGCGATTGATGTATCTGCGATGTATCATTTCCCTATGGAAGAAATTTGTGTTGCGCTCCCCTTCTTTAAGCCATTGGACTCTAGACTTTTGCCTCCAAAGGATCTCTTCCTGCTCTCTACAAGCTTCCAGGTTCGCTATTAGTCCTTCTTCTTCTCTTGCCAGGTTTTGAGTCTGGTTCCCTGTTATGAATATTCACTAAAGTTCTTCGAGTTGGCTCTCAATTTCCCTTTTCTTGAGAAGAATGTCGCCAAAGGTGGTTGTGTTCCATCTTTTTATGAGTTGTTTGAAGTTTTTGAGGCGTTGTTGGAACTTGTACATATGTGTGCCATGATCTATTTCTGCCTGGGCCCACCAGGTGCGTGCCAATTGGTCAAAGTTTGGATGAGTAAGCCAGAACTTTTCAAAGCGGAAAGGCTTGGGCCTAGCAGGGAGTCCCAGGTCCAGACAAAAGACTATGGGCCAGTGGTTCGACCCTGATTTTGGTAGAATATTGGCTTCCAAAGCCTGATCGCTTTCCAGGAGTGCTTCAGAGACTAGAAAGCGATCCAACCTATAGGCTACATGTTGGGGCCCTATCCTTTTGTTGGACCATGTGAAGATCCCATTTCGTGTTTCCAAGTCAACCATCTTTAGTTTCTCTATTAGGGATTTGAATCTGGCACTATCCGGCTCCAGCCTTTTTAAGCCTCCAGTTTTCTCCTCCAGAGTTAGGATCATATTGAAGTTGCCCCCAATAATCCAGTGTGGTGAGAATATGAGGTTTTGAATATAAAGCAGGGTTTGTAAAAAAACCTCTTTGTCCTGGAGGGATTGCGGGCCGTAAAAATTTGTAATGACTCCTTCCTTGGAGGATTCTAGAGCTCTGAAGTGAGCTGATAGGGTACCTTTTGTGGAGAAGGGCTGAGTCATAGTGACCTTTTGCGAGTTCCAAAGGATGGCTAGTCGTCCTACCACCCCAACAGAGTCCCGAAGGAGGAAGTCCTCGCCCTTCCAGCTGCTCCGAAAAATACCTTCCGCTTCCCGTCCTGCACATTTGGTTTCCTGTAATAGTAATATGTCTGGATTTTCTTTCTTAATGCAATCTTGGAGGATCCGCTGCTTAGATCTTCCATTAAGACCTCTAATGTTCCAGGATATGGTTTTCATCATGAGGATGGTGGGGGGGGGGGGTGGAGATATCCCTCCGATAACCTCTGTATCTGGCCTGAGTTGATCATTAAGTGGCTTGCTTCCTTTATGAGTTGTTGGGCTAGTTTGCGTCCTCGCCTCTTGTTCTCCTTCGTGGATTTTTTGGGCTCGTGGCCTGGTTCTGATGAGATGCCCAGTCTAGCCATGGAGCCTGCCATTGAGTTAGTGAAAACCTTATGCACTTTCCTGAGCTGTTCTACTGGAAGATGTTGCAGATCCTTTTGATTAAGGGCTTCCTCCAGTTTTTCTAAATCTATCTCTGCCAGATCTGTCTCGTCAATAAGCATGTTGGTGTCCTCGTCCCTACCTGAATGTGTTGACTGAGTGTTTGCCTTTGTATGAGTTGTGTGTGATATCTTTGGGATTTTACCTTTCCCTTGCGCTGAGGCTTGGGGGGGAATCTGTAGTTCCACATCTTTTTGGAGCTGATTGAGAGCTTCAAAAGAGTTTTTGGAGGGGGTCCTTGCAGCTGAGCTCTGGTTCTGTTTTTTTGTTGGATTTTTTCTCCTACCTATGACGCTGGTAAAGCCGTCCTTCTGCTTGACTTCAGCTGGTTTGGGGGATGAGGCGTTCAAGGGGCAGTCTCTGAACAGGTGACCATGCTCGTGGCATTTTCTGCAGCGAAAGGGTATGTGCTCGTAATCTATTGTCTGGTTCCATTCCTCATCCTGGTATTCCAGTGTAATAGAACCTGGTAGAGCCTTTGAGATGTCCATGTAGATTCAGATTCGGGCATATGAAGTGTATTTCCTTATTTTGGTGGCTTCCAAAGTTTTAACATATTGTCCTACCGTGTTGCCTATGCCCATGAGGATTTCTGCCAGCCAAAATTCCTGGGGCAGGGAGTAAAGACGTATCCAGACAGGGGCTCTTGAGAAATCCTCTTGCTCTGGGTTGAATCTGTCGGTCCAAAACCTTAAGAAGAGGCCTGCTGAGTTATAGAAATATGGGTCGTTATCAAATATTTTGTCCTTGTCTTCTAGGTTGTACAAAATAATTGTAAAGAATCCCTTGGAGCTGAGTTGTACCTCATAGTCTCCTTTCGGGTTCCACCAGTACTTTATCCAGCGAGTGAGATCTCTCTCGGTTGGCCAGAGGCCTAGGAATTTTCCTATTAGTGCGTGGTCCATCAAAAATTGGGTGTGTTCCCCCACCCTTGTAGATTTAATCTGATAAAGCAGTGGTTTTTCCATTTGGGGGATGCACTTACCTGGAAGCCAGTTTTTGGAAGTTTGCGGATGTGATGAGTTGGGCTCGTGCTCCATTTCTTTGTCGTGGCTTTGCTCCTGGGTAAAGAGTTGATCCCTCAGATGTGCCGGAGGTTCGAAGGCAGGCCTCTTGGCACGTGTACCAGATCTATCGCTAGCAGCTATGTCGTTGTACGAGGGGGGTTTCCCCCCCTCTTCCGTGCTCATTGTGAGGAGAGCAAGATCCTCGTGGGGTGCTAACCATCAAGGAAACAGAGCAAATGGCAGTATTCTGACGTGCGCGCAGGCCACATACAGACACGGGCCTGGTTCTATGATTCTCTAGGGTTCTTCATTAGGGTTCCACTCAAAGATGAATTTTTTCGATCATTTTTAAAAATAGATCTTACACGACCATAAACAGTATATAAATTCAGCTATATATAAATTTTGCATAAAGGATAAACATTATACAACTGTTTTGTTTGAGTCTAATTGGAATAGTCGCTCCCAAATGGGAGTTGGATATACCATGTGTCCACCACTGGTAAGTAGAATGTCTCAGTCCAACATGAATACCTAACTTCCAGAAGTACGCATTAATATTTGCAAGACACACAACCATTAAGGAATTAAAATAAGTGGCATTTGAAGGTATTCCACGGATCTGTGAAGGGACACTTAACAATCAATAATTAAACAAACTTATAACTCAGCTAAATTCAAGATAGCTTACATATTTGCAAAGTTAACACAGGGTTGCATTCTGTCATAAGTTTAAGGAATACTTTAATAATGTTAGAGAGAATATTAAATAAGGAAATCTGTCATGGTTCATTCCAGATATTCAAGGCGACCTGAATCTACTCGTTGTCACAATGTTAGGAAAAAAGAACCCATAGTCCCAGATCGCGAGGACAAAGCATTGCTGTCATGATTCGATACTTAGATGCAAGGGAAACAGAGATAAAAATTTAATCGTTCTCTTTATTTTACCAGTAGGAGAAGTAAAATCCCAACCCAGAAAATAACATAGACATGGATCGTTTAATTGCCTTTCAATAAATTAAAAAAAAATGACAGTCACAGGCCAAGAAAAATTAAATTTACTACCAGGAATAACCATGTCTCCTTTCATTTTCATTACATATATATTTTTCATTTCTAGCACACAATTTATAAGGACACCGACCGAGATTGAAAATTCATTCACGAACAACGCTAGGCTAAATTGATCCATCAATTATTCACACGAGGTAAAATGAGATAACGACGAGATAAAGACAAGCTGAGCATGAAGAAAAACTTTGCTAACAATCACATTGGCAGAGTTAGTTAATCGCTTCAAGGCGCAAGACTACAATAGAGGTAGATGGCGGATAGGTTAGTCATTTATTCTTCACCATCCTCACACAGAAAAGTAGGGCATTGAGATCCATAAGTCTTTTAATGCTAAGGCGACGACCGTAGATCAGGCGCCTGGCCGACTGCTCAGGTGAGGACTGGTGAACCAAGGATGAAAGGTAAACAACCTTTAAGGACACAATCAATCACAACCAGGTGGTCAAGACATGCGGGAAAATGAAGGTCACGGAAAACAATCAACCAATCACTGAGCTAGGCAAAGAAGGGGGTCTGCTATCAACTAACATCCAATCCATGTACAATCAATAGGCAGATCCAAGAATATGTCATAATGCATCCTACTCTACAAAATAAAAGAGCGTACCATTGCCTGATCACCCGCTTCGAATGACGTCTGCACTCTCCGTGCAACTCCCGCTCGCCAACCGTCGAGACCTCACTGTTACCTCCCAGCCAATGCTAGGGGTACTGTTCTTCACCCTTATTCCCCTGAGCTACAAAGGGGCCACACACACTATCTAGAGATTTCATCTAGCTGCCAGATCACCTTGCAAGGCTGACCTACCACTCCTCTCCGAGCTGGGTATCCCAACTCCCCATAAGTAATCAGTCAAGTTGATATTTCTGCAGCGTAACATTATGCAAATAGAAGATGATCTTCTTTCTTCTCCTCCCTTTCTTTTATAGAGTTTCAAACCTCCTTTCTTTCCTAAAATATCATTTAGTTAAAGTTTTAAAAACAAAATTCCTAAAATTTGTTGTTCGTACAGGTGTCCCTCATCCCCTACATTCCTCCATTAATTAATTTCTTTATTTAAGTAAATATCTTTATTTCCCTCACCCACCTAGATTTACTCCTAGAATCACTCCTAGGTGTCCCTAGATTCCCTTATAGGTTTTAAAGGCTTTCCCTATTATGAAATTGCTAAATCAGTTTAAAATTAGAAATCTCTTAAATGTGGATTTCTTACTAAGTTGACATCCCACTTTTTCCCTTAAGTTCCCCTTTTCCTTTTTATGTTACCTCCTTTCCCTAGTTTCCTATTTTTTATCTTCCCTCTTTCCCCTTTTTATTAAAGTTCAAAATGGTAATTGTGGAATTTAACCCCCTTTTCTCCTTTTTATCCTTAAATTAATATTTTAAAATTATCCAAAAATAAAACCATTCATTCCCCCTTTTTTCTTTTAAATTTTAATCCACACACACACACATATATATGTATGTATGTATATTTTGAGAATAAATCAAATTTCTTATTCCCCCCTTTTATTACAAGCTTTTAACTAAGGTTATATTTATTAATTATGTGGTTTTTTTTTATGGTAGACAAAATTTACCCCTAGCAAAATTTTAGACTTAGAACTTAGATTTGTACTGGGATACATTTAATTAGGGAAATTGTTTTTAAATTTTCTTAACCCGTTATTGTCTTAGGGCCATTTAGGTTCATCCTCTATCATCATCAATGTGGTGTGCCCTTCAGGACACACTAGGTGCTCCAAGGGTGCCACTCGTCTCATCTATTCCCTCGCGCGACGTGCCCTTCATCACGCAGTACATGCTCCAAGGGTGCCACTCACCTCTTGACTAATTGGTAGACATCAATAACCCCTGGAGTCAACACTCTGCCAGTTGAACCTGTGGGAGAATAAGGGATTCTAACTAATAAGGCCCTCGCCTTATTGCGTGACCTTTAGAATCATCGTGAGCGACTATCGCAGTCTTCCCTCATGGCATCGTGGGTCCTCTCGAACTAGTTAATCGTTAACCTATAGTTCGAGCCATGGTGGGAGTGCTAGTAGGTTGTGGCATGGCTGTTGTCCACACCTCTCCCTCAACCTCTCTAGTAGTTGTGTGCGACCCCTTTACTCCATATGTGAGTTTGTTTGGAAAGCTATCGTCAACCTGCATCATCAAAAAATCATGTCAGAACATATCCATAACATATCATCTAGTCAGATGCACTAATATCATAGTAAAATAATCATACCCCAATGGCACACTCCCTGACTCGATCTGGAGTCCAAGGGGTTCCATCGATGACTCTACATCCTCAAGGTCCAAAACCCTACACACTCAGTAAAACCAAGTCAATAGCACTTGTCTATGTCAGAGCGGTAAAACAACATGTCATCATCCCATAATGCCTCATAATCAAAATCAAAAGTTTTAATAGCATAATAATCTGGATCACTTGTGAGCAAGTGTCCTCAAAGAATAAGTTTTCTCAGTGTGCCAGAGCGGGATGTTACAGCTAATTTGAATTTTAGCGCAAGTTATCATCCACAAACGAATGGGAAAATAGAAAAAACAAATCAAATTATCGAATACATGTTACAAATGTATGTAAGGAAAAAACCAACTAAATGGGAAGAATATCTACACTTAGTCGAATTTGCATACAATAATGGGTATCAAGCATAAGCTAAGATGAGTCCCTTCAAAGTTTTATACCGGAGAAAATGAACCAGCACGATTAGTTGGGATAATCCGGTTGAAAGGATTATGGTTGGACCAGAAATGCTCTAGGAAATGGAGAGAATGGTAAAAATAGTACAACAGAACTTGAAAGAGGCACAAGATCGATAGAAAATCTATGCAGATCTAGAAGGGAGACATCAAGAATTCAAAATTGAAGAGAAAATATATCTAAAATTCAAAGCAAGGAGAAGCTCCCTAAATATAGGAAATCGTTCCAAGTTGGTGCCAAGATTTTGTGGTCCTTTCGAGATCTTAACTCAAATTGGACCAGTGGCGTATCAACTGGCACTTACTGCAAATTTAAAAATTCATAATATTTTTCATGTTTCATTATTAAAAAGATATATTCATGATCCTACGCACATCATTGATTGGAACATGGTGCAGGTGGAAACAGAAGGAGAGTTCCAAGCGAAACCTCTATGCATTATGGAAAAGAAAGAAACAATACTTCAGAACAGAGCCATTGCCTAGGTAAAAGTGCAATGGAAGCACTTTAGTCCTAAGGAGGATACTTGGGAATTGGAATAAGATAAGCGGAAATCTTATCCATTTTTGTTCCAAGAGATGATTGAACACTGAGGATAGTGTTATACTTAAGAGGGAGAGGATGTGATATGCTTGACTTATTCAAGAAATAAATATTTTCAAATTTCTTATTCAAAAATAAATTTCCATTTATGGAAATTCGAATTTAGATTTGTGGAAGCATGTAATTATTATTTTTATGAATATTGGACAAAGATTTGATTTTCCAACTATCCTCTTTTTATGGACACATGTATGAGACAATTTTTTTAATAAATTGAATTCTAGAAGACAAATGGAACAACCAGGTTAAAAATAGTTGACTATGACTCCATGAGTGGGTAATAAGTTTATGTTAACTCAGAGCGGATTTTTACAAGTGTCAGAAGTTGAGTTATGTCACTAGCAGCCCCAAGAAATCAGGGATTTGTAAAGATGTGAATTTCCCAATGAGGGAAAGGAAAGGAAAGACCTAGGCATGATATAAATACAACATATGTGGGAGGCAGGACAATGCTTAGTATGTTGGGAAGGAGAATATGTTTGTTGTTATGACCACATCTAGTGTTAGGAAAAAAAAATCTGAAATTGTTCAAAGAGACAGTGGCTAAGGAGTGATGCTCAATTCTCCCTTATGGAGTCATGGTCAGGCTAGGGGGTGATCAAGACATGTAAAGAATGGTTGTTCTATATCTACACTTGGGTGGAACGTGGTTGTTCCATTTGTTTTCCTAGCATCGATTGTTCAGATATGTATCTTAACTATGTGTTTTCATTTCTTAAAGTGTTAAATGGTTGATGGTATGTTTATATATATATATATATACGCCTCATGGCCTTGATAGATTTGAGGATTTATCCACTATTTTAAATATCTATTATTATTGTTTTCCAAGGTGTTATATGTGAAATGGATATGTATATAGATAGATATATGGATATATAGATAGATATAATTTTGTATGAGTGTGCCTCATGGCCATAGTAGATTATTTGATTTACGTACTACTGAAGTTACCGCGTACAAACAAATGATTTTAGAAAAGCAATAAGAGAAACCAAGACAAACATATTTTTAGCAAAGTAAAATAATTGAACTATGTAGTCTCACTTCATATTATATAATTCAAACTAGTTACGTAAAGAGAGACTCATACAATCTTAAAAGGGTATGAAACAATTAATTTTAAGAGTCCATGTTATACATATATAATTGTATACATTAACGAAAATGGTGATATGATACGACAAAACTAAGAGGACGTTATGATCAATTCATCCATGCATATTAGTAGTTTGATGTGTTATATAGAGCCTTTATAAATTTTCCCAAGTAAAATATGAGTGTAGGCTGAGTTATACATGCCAAATAAAGTTATGGTAACCTTCAAATAATATTTAAATAAAATCAACTATCTATAACAAAGGTAAGCAAATGAAAGAATCAAGTTCGAACTGTAGAAGAATTTCTCAGCAAGAACAATATTTCCGGAGTGGAAGCCGAAGTACCTTTTGCAAGACAGGCATTTTCCCTTCACGGAATTCATGACATCCGAGTTCAACCTGCAAAACAAACCAGGATATGATTATGATATTATCATATTATAATCGAAGGGAATATGATAAATCAAGATGAGGAAGGGATGTGTACTTAACTCGAGACTGCCCATCCCTTCGTTCCTTGCGAACTAAAGTTTGTGAATCAAGAGGAGGAGTGTGTGCATAATAGGATGATGGGTTCCCTCGCAAGAAAAGGAACCCATAATCAAAAGTATATCTACGAAATAAATCGAAATTGTTTTACAAAGAGAAATGGAAATATCCAATTATAATGGAGCCCCGCACGAATATAAAAACCCTATGATAAGTAATTGCAAGGTTTTGATATAGGAAGAAAATTTACGAGTGCATCACAGAATTAAAATTACCTAGGGTAATTTGAAGAACAGTCATAGAGGAATATTTTTAACCATTGTGTTAACAAGAGGAAATAATATCGGGAACATTACCAATAAAATGAATTTGTTAAGGTCCTAACCCACACATAGGCAGATCAATGTATTCGGATGTAATAAAAGTCAATATTAATAAGGCCTTTCAATAAAATAGAATAAGGCGGATGTAAGAAGACCTAATAGAAGCTTCCGCTTCTAGAAGGATCTTCCTCTAGATGCTTCTCTTAATAGACATATTTAGTATAAATAAGGGTCGAGGGTATGAAAACCCTAGCTTGGAGATTATTGTAACAGAGTTCTGCTCGATTGGAGGTTTCCCCCTCGAAGAGGCCTATGAACATTGCTTTCTGAATCAAAGTGCTATTTCTATTGTTGTTCTTATATCATTTCTGTGTTATTGTGGAGATTATGTTGGATATTTTACTGTTATTATGCCATTTCTAGCATTTTATTTATGTTCTGCATATTTTATATATCTGGTATCTTGCAAGTGGTATCAGAGCACTTTCCTTGGCATAAATTGTGGGTATTTTTTTTTTCAGGGTAGAGACGTATTCCGGGATTCATACAAGCAGGAAATATAAGTGGTTCTTAAGCGCACATCTGTTGGCCACCCTTGTAACCCCTATTGGTACCCCTTTGAGTGGTAGCGCATCAGACAACACCTATGTACAGATTGGCCTAGATTTCCTAAAGCCCTCTTTATATAAACCTATCGGCCACCGGACTACTATAGTGTCATCGAGAACAACACTCGGGAAGATACTCTCTAGTACCTGGGTAGTCGGGTAGTACGACTAAGGGTACAGTCTATCCTCCTTAGTTAGTGCCCTGAGATATTGGGCCGAGTACTACTGTTGGACCCCGCACATATATCAGAGAGCTATAGCACAGGGAAAACCCTTGTCTGTAGTACCCTTGAATACCTAACCCTTGGGGAACATAAACATAAACATAAACAAATTAAACCAGTGAGATCTATTGCCGCGCATCTGTGTTCAGGTTGCCAAGTAAATACACATTTCTTTCCGGTTAATAATTTGGGGATTTCAGCACTGCAACATTCTTCAGACCAAAGTATAACCCCTCAGCTGTAAAAGAAAAGTCTGGAAATTTTTTCACCATTATTTGAGACCTATTTCATTAGATTCATCTATTCTCCCTTAACACATTCATCCATATCATTTTTCTTCAAAAATTTTTGACCCCACCCGCTCCCTTTTCAGTTCACCCATCCTCATGGCCCATACCCATAGCCAAGAACTGGAGTCTCACTTCAGCACCTTGCAATCTAATTTCCTCGAGACCCAACAAGAAGTGCAACAACTCAGTGCTACTATTGCCTCCCATGATACATCCATCAATACCACCATAAATGCATCTGTAAATGCAGCCATGAAGTCCGCAATGGTGGAAGTCAAACACGAACTAACCACCTAGCTTGAATCTGTCTTTGCATCACTTTGCACCAAACTCAAGATCCGTACCGATGACTCTTTTCCTGATGCACATACAAAGACTGAAGGTGAAACTTCTTCCCATTCCTTTCAGCCCCGTCACTTTCAACGAGACATACACCTTCCGCGGGTAGATGTAACCAAATTTGATGGCTCGGACCCCACTGGTTGGGTACCCAAATGGAACATTATTTCTCTCTCTACAACATTATAGATGACTTGGCCAAACTCCGATATGATGTTCTCCATCTAGATCAAGAACGCTGGCAATGGTGGCAATGAAGAAAAACTTCCTATCAAGGGTATATTCCTTGGACCCAATTTGTGACTGATCTTTATGAATGCTTTGACACTAACACCAACCATT
The DNA here is from genome assembly GCA_009831015.1 of Picea engelmannii. Taxonomy (NCBI): domain Eukaryota; kingdom Viridiplantae; phylum Streptophyta; class Pinopsida; order Pinales; family Pinaceae; genus Picea; species Picea engelmannii. Next base: position 332,465 of record ML781629.1, on the reverse strand, counting down.
TGGGTCGTTTGAAAAAATTGAAGCAATCAGGCACAATAGAAGACTTCATAGTTGCATTTGAGCGCTTGGATTTTCGAATAGAGGGCATGACTGATGCTTTCTTTCGAGAGTGTTTTATCAGTGGCCTCAAGGAGGAGATTTGGGCCCATGTCCTCATGGCTCAACCTACGACTTGGGTGGAGGCTACTAAAAAATCCAAATAAGCACAATAAATTGTTTCCTCTCAAAACTGTAAGCCTTCCTTTATCCCTCGCCCTAAACCAGTAAACCCCACTACTCCCTCTACCCCATTAAAGATCCAAAAATTGACCAGGGATGAAATGGCAGAACGCCAACTCAAAGGCCTCTTTTATAATTGTGATGACAAATATTTCCCAGGCCACAAATGTAAGGAACAAAATCTTTTTATGGCCATCTCTGAGGATATTCCATAAGAGGATGTTGACACTCCCCTTGTGCCCGAGTCACCAGAAATCACTGACATAAACCCTCCCTCCGACCCTCCCAAAGTGGAACCGATCATTTCCCTCAATGCTCTCACCAGCTTCTCTGCCCCCCAAACCCTCAAGTTAATTGGTTACATCAAGCACCGAAAGGTCATCATTCTGGTTGATAGTGGCAGCACCCACAATTTTATTCATCGCCGCATTACCTAAGAAACCCATTGCTACATCCATGTTGTCAACAATTTCCAAATCATGATTGCCAATGGTGGTTCTATGAAATGTGGTGGACGCTGTGAAAATATGTGTCTCCAAATCGGTGACTACCACCTAAAATCCCATATGTTTTCTATTGACATGGGCGGTTGCGACATTGTGTTGGGTGCAGACTGGATAAGGACTTTGGGTCCCATTCTCATGGATTTTTAGAACTTAACCGTGCAATTCGACCAAGGAGGTCACCAATATAAATTCCAAGGCATCACTGCTGGTTCACTTGAGGTCATCAGTTCTCATCGCATGGAAAAACTGCGCAAAAAAGGTCATTCTGGTGTCATTGCCCAACTCCACGCCATACAAGCCACAGAGACACCCCCAGTGCCCCAAGACCTCTAAGCCCTCCTTTCTAAACATAAAATAGTATTTTCCACTCCCCAAGGACTCCCTCCTTCCCACGATGTTCATGATCATTCCATTCCCCTTGTCCCAGGAAGCCTTCCCCCCAATATCCATCCATATCGCCACCCCTTTGCACAAAAAAATGAAATTGAAAAAATGGTCCAGGAACTCCTTACTACCAGCGTCATACATCCTAGTACGAGCCCTTACTCATCTCTGATCGTCATGGTACTGAAGAAATAAGGTTCTTGGAGAATGTGTCCTGACTTTCGTGCTCTCAACAAACTGACCATCAAAGAAAAATTTCCCATTCCTGTCATTGATGATGAATTGAGTGGCACTCAATCCTTTACCAAACTTGATCTTCTCTCGGGCTATCACCAGATACGTATGAAAGAGGACGACATTCCCAAGACCACCTTTCACACTCATGAGGGCCACTATGAGTTTTTGGTCATGCCCTTTGGTTTGTGTAATGCCCCCTCCACCTTCCAGAGCCTCATGAACCATGTCTTTCGCCCTTTTCTCCGTCATTTTGTCTTAGTTTTCTTTGATGATATCCTCATCTATAGAAAAACCTGGACAAACCATATTACTCATGTGGGTCAAGTTATCTGCCTACTCTCTCAGCACCAACTTTTCCTGAAATAGTCCAAATGTGCTTTTGGTGCCTCAGAAGTAGAATACTTGGGTCATCTAGTGGGAAAGGATGGTGTCAAGGTGGACCCAAAAAAGATTGAAACTATGCAATATTGGCCACACCCAAAGACTCTCAAAAGCTTGCGTGGATTTTTTGGCCTTGCGGGGTATTATCGCAAGTTCGTTAAGAACTACAGAAAGATTGCAACACCTCTCACAGCTCTCCTAAAAAATAACTCTTTCACTTGGAATCCAGCAACTGCTCAAGATTTTCAAACCTTGAAGATAGCCATGTGCACCACTCTGGTTATGGCCCTTCCTTACTTCACAAATACCTTTGTGTTGTAATGTGATGCCTTAAGGAAAGGAATTGGCGTTGTCCTTATGCAAGAGGGTCAACCTTTGTCCTTCACTAGCAAGCAACTGTCTGAAAGGAATCTGGGCAAACCCATTTATCAAAAAGAGATGTTGGTGATTCTGCATGCTGTTGAGTTGTGGCATCCTTATCTCTTTGGGAAACGCTTCCAAATTAAGACCTACCATCAAAGCCTCAAGTACTTTCTGGAACAACGCATTTCCTCCCAGGAGCAACAAAAAAGGGTGACTAAGCTCTTTGGATATGATTATGAGATCATTTACAAGAAGGGAAAAGACAATGTCGTGGCGGATGCACTGTCTCGGAAATATGAAGACGAAGGATCCCTTTTTTCTCTTTCGTTCATTGTACCCAATTGGCTCCAAGTTGTGCGCCAGGAATGGCTTCAAGATCCCAAAAGTTCGCATCTGATCCAACAACTATAGAACAAGGCTCAGGCTCCCCCAATGTACTCCTGGCTCCAGGATGAGCTTCGATACAAAGGCCGCTTGTATTTAAGTAAACAATCCAAGCCCAAATCCATGATACTTTCTGAGATTCATGCTACACCCACAGCGAGGCACTCAGGGTTCACCAAAACATATGACCGAGTCAAACGTTCTTTTTTCTGGGATGGTATGAAACAGAACATCCATTAGTTTGTCGCTGAATGTGAGGTGTGTCAATGCAACAAGCGAGAAATAGTCAAATCTCCATGCACCCTCCAACCGCTTTTGATTCCCCTTTCTATTTGGAAGGATATCTCTATGGACATTATTAGAAGCTTACCCAAATTGGGGAATAAATTAGTCATAATGGTGGTGGTGGATCGCCTTTCCAAGTATGCTCATTTTTGCACTCTTCACCACCCATTTACTGCATCCACGGTGGCTGAAATTTTCATGGACCAGGTCTTCAAGCTTCATGGCATGCCGCACTCTATTGTTTTTGATCGAGACCCAACTTTCACAAGCAATTTTTGGCAAGAACTGTTTAAGCTACAAGGCACACAATTTCATCTCAGCTTAGCTTATCATCCCCAGATGGATGGTCAACCGGAAGTTGTCAACAAGTGTTTGGAAACATATCTGAGGTGCTTTGCCTCTGAAAAACAACACCAGTGGGCTCAATGGTTACCCCTCGCCGAATGGTGATACAACACTACATACCATACAACCACTCACATGACTCCTTTTGAAGTGGTATATGGACAGAATCCACCTTTAGTTCTCTCATACTTACTGGGTACATCAAAGGGCCAGGAAGTTGACCAAACACTTACAGTCTGAGAGGATATCCTTCGTACCGTTAAAGAGAACTTGGTCATGGCACAGAATAGAATGAAGTAGCAAGCAGATCAAGGTCACTCCGAACGTCAATTTGCAAAAGGGGATCAGGTGTTCCCGAGACTGCAACCATATAAGCAAACTTCCCTCAAGGTTGAGCATTGTCAGAAGCTAGCACCCAAATTTTATGGCCCTTACACAGTTCTCAAGCGTGTGGGACAAGTTTCATATCATTTAGCTCTGCCCAGTCAGTCGAAGCTACATCCTGTTTTNTGCGTCAGAGAACCATCAAGGAAGTGCTAGTACAGTGGAAAGATATGACTCCATCAGATGCCACTTGGGAACCAGCTACCATTCTGCAACAGTTTCCACATCTCAAGACTTGAGGACAAGGTTGTTTTTAAGGGGGCAGACATGTTAAGGTCCTAACCCGCACATAGGTAGATCAATGTATTCGGATGTAATAAAGGTCAATATTAATACAGCCTTTCAATAAACTAGAATAAGTTGGATGTAAGAAGACCTAATAGAAGCTTCCGCTTCTAGAAGGATCTTCCTCTTAATGCTTCTCTTCATAGACATATTTATTATAAATAAGGGTCGAGGGTATGAAAACCCTAGCTTGGAGATTATTGTAACAGAGAGTTGGTCGATTGGAGGTTTCCCCCTTGAAGAGGCCTGTGAAGATTTCTTTCTGAATCAAAGTGTTATTTCTATTGCTGTTCTTATATCATTTTTGTGTTATTGTGGAGATTATGCTGGATATTTTACTGTTATTCTTCCATTTCTAGCATTTTATTTCTGTTCTACATATTTTATATATCTGGTATCTTGCAGAATTAATCTAGAGAATAAATAAATTCAAAGACCGGTTATAGAGGCTAGTTACCGAGAATACTTGTTTTATAGTAACGACGAGGGCTTTCAAAGAACAAGTGCTATCATAGTTTCCTCTTAAGTTTAAATAGACGAAACCCTTTCCATAGTAAACCAAAAGGTAAGTGAATTTATTACAGAAACAATGAGTATGTTTAAAGAAGTCAGAAAAACTATCAACATCTCCTTCACGGTACCAACAAAGTACTCACCATAGGGTAACTTCTAGAAACACTACATGTATTTCTTATTGACAGGGAATGAAAACAATACTGAGGGTTTATGGTCCCTTATAAGAAAAAAAGTAGGAGAACACAAGTAACAATTTCCAATGGGAAATCTGGGGTTCTCTATCGAAATATTGAGTATTGACCTCCACTGTTGGAAGGAAAGAAACTGTATGTACAAAGATTTAGCTAAAGAGAAAATGAACCTTTCCATGCACAGAATACCCATTCTACAACTTACAAAATCGCAAATGCACTTATGACGAGTTTAAGTTGGGGCGGTAAAAAAATAAGATATGTAGTACATGGCATACGAGCGCTACAACTATAGTTAATGGAAGGGTGTATGCATTTTGAACCTTTAAATAACTCAGGGAGAATATGGAACATGTTGTAAATTTATTTTAAAGAAAGTAAGGAAAATAGGGGAACACTCTATCAGAACCTCATTTGAACAGAGTATCAATGCTCAGAGAAATTACCTGTGTAAATTAGGGAATCACCAACAAACATGGTTTCTAGGGCTCGTAGCTACCTCTATGGTTCTACATAACAGATTAGTTACCAGGTTCGCGATGGGGAACATAAAGACTTAGCAGAGAAGTGTAAGGGAAAGCCTTATTTTCGATGATTATGGGCCTTGATCCCATTGTTTGTAATGGAGGAAATGAAAGAGGGTGCGTTCGCCTGTGACCATGTGAAGATCATGAAGTGGAGGGACGAAACTAGCCCAGAGTCAGAGGCATCAGAGCTCACAAGTACCAGGGAAGTATGTAGATGGTGACATACCCTACCACAACTTTAATGCATTAACATCGACTGCCCTGGATCATCATTCCAGGTCCTACTATCCGCCACCCCACATATATTAGAGTTAGCATAACATTACATTGTGGGTTTGGACTATAGTCTGTATAGTGGGTTATCATATGCATGGAAAGAAAACCTAGTTCGTTCCTAGGACTTGGAATATCATGTAGACCCTTGTGTAGGTATATTTCTTAATGTAAATCGTTATGGGTAGAACCCTTATTACAAATTTATTAATTTAAAAACTTATGAGGATATTTTGTTATTGTTAAGGGTAGGGGTTCTCATAGTTTAGGATTTAGTTGATATGGAAGAATCCTTAAAGTGCTACATGATAGTAGGGTAACGATATCTGAAGGTATATTTATGGGTAACACATTATACCTCCCTTTTGGATCACATGTTTTAGCTTGACTATTATAGGTCATGTATTTTGGGTTGTCTTATAGTTCTTTAGGAATAAAAACTATTAGGGAGAAATCATCATGGTACCACAAGAATAAAGTAAGAAGGTTTATAAAGGGATACCAATAAGATGTGAGTAGTAAATTTGTTCCTTTGACGAGTAATCTAAATAAGGTTTTAAAATTCAAAATCAAGGAATCGTGTCTAGTAATGAATGTTTGAAACCAATAAAGTGACGAATGGGTAACAATATTGGACAGACCTATAATCCAGTTGACAACAAGTCTCGTAGTTATTTTCCCCTCCATAAAAAATAATATTTGTAGCTAATTTTTGGGTTACATTACGCTCTACGAATGAACTCTAGGAGGTTCCTAGGAAAGCATGAGTTTTAAATTCAGGGGGAGTTCATCGGGAGGTTAAATGAACCATGTACCTGAAGGACATCCTACTAAACTGGTGGTTGCAGTGGATGATAACCCATGCATTCTGGTGGATGGTTGTATATGTATATAGACTTTGGCAGTGTGATGATGCATGATTGAGGTATGCAGAGAAAGTACTAGGTTGGACTAGACATAGACTTTGTTGATCAAGAGATGCTTTGATTTATAGGACATAGTGATGATGAATACCTGACTTGATGATGGTAAAGACATGTAGTCGTTAAGGGAGACTGTTGGGATATGTAACTCCCACTTGTATTAGTTGTCCTCGTATTTAATTTTTGAGTTTATTGGTCATTATTAGGTAGAGTTCTAGTCTCTATGAAAATGAATCTGTTCCTAGATTTTAAGAGATTGTTGAGGCCTAGTTGGTTTGAGAGATTCTTTCCAACTAATTAGCTTCCTAGTTTGGTGTGAGGTTGGGATATTTCCTCAACCAATGGATCAAGGTAGTTGTTTATATTGAGACTATGATTATTGTATTTATATGTACTTTATTCATGTTTTTAATAGAGCGTGCATCACCATTTTGTTTTTTGTAATATTTTCCATCTATCCTTAATTTTTAAATATAAACATGCTATTTATATTATATTATATATCTTTTGATGTGAGTTGTTTTTAAATTTCAAATTATTAATGTAACATTGTCATTCAATTAAGTAACATGTTTTATCTTCACACTTATGATTCATTGAATTTAAATTTTTTATTTTATAAATATTTGTTTTCATAAACTATTGTCATCTATATTGACATTATGGACAAAAATTTACAATCTGGATAATCTATGGTCTTCCATTGAGAAAATGAGGCCAAGATATCAATATGTTTTCCACTTCTAATACTTGTTATTGAGCTTGTTCCAAAACAAAATGATTAACAAGGCATGGACTAATTGTAGCTTAAAACTACTTAAAGACAAATTACTTGTAATTTCAACCATGGATCAAATTACAGTTACCTAGACAAGCATGAGGGAGTTTCCATTTGAGCCACCTAGTTTTGTTGGATGTCTTCCTGCTCTTTCTACTCTCCAAACTCAATGGAATTTGAGGAAGCTATTTTCTCATCCAAATAACCTACAGTGTCCCTCCATTCCATTCTTGTTTTCCTTGGCTTGGTTGAAGCTTTGAGCTTAGCCCCAAATACATACCTACCTAGAGCTTAAAATTTCTTGTCCAAAAGTTCATCCTTCTTTTCTAGGTATTCTAGCTTCATTAGAATTTGTTTTTGTGGTGTGCCCCTATCCTTAATAGCTTGTGCTCTCATATATTTGAAAATACATAGTAGCTTTGTCATTTTAAATAGTTTGGTGTGCATGGTTCTTGAGAACCGTAGATCTTCCTCCCACCCAGTAAATTATTCATCTATCTATTCTTTAGTCATGAAAATCTTTTTGTTGTTGTTAAGAACTTCAAGATCTTCTATTTCTTTCTTAGTTTTAGGAGTGAATTTATACTCGTAAAAAATCTAATCTTTGCAAACTTCTATTGTGCCCTCATCATGTAATTTTGTCATTCATTCTAGTGTTAACATTGAGTTTCATGTTTCCTATTTCCTTTGTTGTCATGCTTGGAAAATTATGAGAAGTTATTAGCCCATGTACTCCATACCCTACTCCATGTGATTAGTTGAACGTTCTCTATACTAGAAGATAACCAAAGTAATTCCCATTGAGTGGAAAAAAACTTGATCCTCTAGGATGAAACCTCCCCCAGTCACAAAACAAAAATATGGAAAACACTAGATAGAGAGAGTGCATAGCTTCTGACACTTAAACAAAGCCACAACATTACACAAAAAATGATTGAACAATCTATAAGATTTCCCAGCATAAATTCCAAGAGCCTAAATATCTTAGCTCGATAGGCCACGAACCAATTGAAACCACCTACTGCTAACCAACATCTGATTGTGAACCCATACTATTCCATGAACATGTAATCATTCTCATGAGATGAATGCCACCCCATATGGGATTTTTTAAATCATTATTTACTATTATGTTTAGTATTTCTATTTTTTTTTGGTTGATTTCGACATTTGTTATTATATTGTGATGTTGAAGAATTTAAATTCTAAAACATTTTACTCATACAATTTATATGATTTTTATCATAAAAAACAGATCATACACTTTCCATTAAATAAATTTATAAAACGTAGACTTATATTGCATGATATTTTTATGGAAACACATCAGGCCTATTTTAAATACGACTAATCGATAAACATGGTAGGATTAGACCTAGCAGCAATTGGTTCTAAATACGACAAATTCAGAAACATGGGATGAAAGTGTCGTATAAAATCATAAATAAGTTATCAAAATTGTCGTATATACCTAAACTATGTTAGATATCCAATATGCCCTTTCAATTCCATGCCTTCCCCATGCATTTTAAATTAAAAATTTGATTATCTTTCCATGTCAATTTTTTTTTTGTTTTTTTTTGAAGTTGACTTCCATTAAAAAAAAATTCATAAATTCGATTAGTTTTTCCATGTCAACGCATTTTTCACTTGAAATTGAATTTTTATCGATTCGTTTTCCATGTCAACGCTTTTTTAACTTGAAATTGAATTTTATAAAAAGAAAATCATAATCTTAGAGTGATAATATATAAAATATAAAAACACAATATAATTGTGTTGTACAAAAGAAGGTAAGGCATGCAATAACACAAGGAAGATACCATTTTATTGCACCTTTTAATGATAATGTTATGAAAAGAACTTGACAAAGACATGTGATGGTTATGAAATTTGAACCATTTGTTTTAAATTAATCATCATCAGGTGATGGAGAAAATAGTTTAATTATCAAATTATAGTCGAATATTTACACAAGCGAACAACACATGAAACATGAACTAACGTTCTTTGTGCTTTTGGTCCACAACACATCGATAACAACATATCATTATATTTATAAGTAAAA
>ML781629.1:265681-281545 GCA_009831015.1 Picea engelmannii | reverse complement strand
TGTAATATGTCATGACATATAATATGTCATGACATATTACATTGTAATATGTCATGACATATTACATTGTAATATGTCACGACATATTACAATGTCGTGACATGGAGAATCAAGAAAACTAAACCTTCCACCTTTGATGGAGAATCAAAGACTGGTGAGGAGGCTGAAGCATGGTTACTATATATAAAGAAATACTTCAAAATTTATAACTATTCTATTAATATGAAATTCAGGATGGCCATTTACAACTTGAAGGGAAAAACTAGTATCTTGTGGAAAGACTTGAAGTTAGCTAAGGGATTGAAAGAAAAACAAATGGAATGGTCAGAATTCAAAAAATATTTCAATAAGTAGTACTTATCAGAAAGTTATTACGAAAGAAAAACTAAGGAATTTTATGAACTGCGACTAGGACAAATGGCTATGGATGATCTAATAAATATATTTCTAGATTTTTTGAGGTTTGTATGGTACATCAAAGAGGACAAAGTAAAGATAAAAAGGTTCTTGAGTTGTCTACCACAGTCGTAGAAAGAAAAAATTGAATTTGACAGTCCTAATTCTTTAAATGAAGTGTTTAGAAAGGATCGAATGTGTTATGATTAGTACAAATAGAGATATGAAATCCCCAAGGCATGGAAAGACAAGAAACATGACAAAAAGAATCAACCTAAGAAAGACTTCCAACCAACCCCTTTCTGTAACATGGTGAAAGGTTTCCAAAAGAAGGATTGTCATTATAATACACATAATGCTCAACAAGAAATAGACTAGTTAATATAAGAGTCAATATTAATTGGTCTATTTCCTTATTTTCTTCCTTAATATTATAAGGAACAAAATAAGGAACAAAAGAATTAAAAAAAAAATCATAAAAATAAGTTTTTTTTTACATTTATAATATTAACAAGCTTATTGACCCTTGTTATAGTATTCTTAGATCTAAAATTTCAATTGCAAATTAGATAATAACCTTGGTGATATGGATTTGATTTTCTATCCAATGAATCTTGATGGCCAAACCATTATTTATATCCAATGTTTGTATGGAGATTGATGTTGGTTGATTTTATGTCTTCACACACAACCTAGTTCTCTTTATTATAAATGTTAAAGTCACAAGGAGATTCAATAATTATGTTTATGTCAGTTAATAAAATGATTTTATAAATCATTAACCTATTTCTATCTCCATTTCAAAGAGAGACAAAGTTTTTTTAATCCAATCAAAGCAAATAATCTTACCATTCATAGCTCATTTTTTTTTCATTTCATTTATTTTATATTTAAGTAGATAAATGTGCTTATATTGTAAATGGGATGCCAAATTTATAATTCTTTTAACGAAAAATATTCAATCAATCAATTAGATAATTTTGTTTATTTCATATCTACTAAGATATATGTTCTTATATTGAAAATTGTTGAAAACATGCCAACTAATTTTCCATGTGGATGCATGCACACAACATTAATTAAAAATAGAATGTGCATGCATGCACTCTTTAGTGAATAGGTTGCGTAATTGGTGGATCAGATTGTAATTAGTTCATTTAATTTTTTGATAGATGCTATATATACAAGTATACCCATAGAGGTGAAGAGTAGCAATGTAGTGTATCACAGTGTGTGGGAAGAGATGAGAGGATGGTTGTATGCATGTGATTGACTATTGTAATTATCTATTGAATGATAAGAATATCGATTATCATTGCCCCGTGGTTTTTCTCGTATTGAGTTTCTACATAAATCATCATGTCAACTGTGTGATTGTTGTTGTGTCTTGTTTGTTCTTGGTTTTATTTCTTTTTCCATTAAAATATTTCTATGTTTATGCTTACACTGCCTAACAAGTGGTATCGGAGCACAAAGTTGAAGAATCTACAATGAAGGAGAGAAGCTAGTTGTTGGTAATCATAGCAGGTGAGCTGAGTCCAAAGGATTTAGAAGGTTTATCATTGGATCAAAGTACGAAAACGACAAGTTTGTTGCAGGGAGTAGTGATAATCATCAGACTATCACTTCCTAGGACATGTTGGCAAGGTGATATTCTGTGTCGAACTTAACTGGTTCTAGATTTTCCAAAAATCTTTATACCTAGTGTCATTCCATAGGGGGGATAATTTTAAGTCTCATCACTCCCACTACCTTTTTACAAGAGCGAGACTTTTGGTGGATCACCGCTTCCCAGGGCTTGCGGGAGGAGTGATATTGATGGATCATCACACATTATAGCATGTTGAAGCAACGATAATCATCTCTCAACATGATGTGAAAGCATGGTATAAGAGCTCGAGAACCCCCTTTGTAAATCAATGAAGAGGTGGATGTTTTAAATGCCTTGGTAAATCAATGAAGAGGTGGATCGAGGTATGAAAATTGTTTGTTGTCTCATTATGCACATGATATATTTTAATAAATGGACGTCTTTTATAGGTGGAGGGTGTTTCAATAAAAGGTGAAGTGGATATCCTTTATTACATGGATTTATAAACATACATATATGTTTGTTTTGTAAAACCTTTTACTTAATATTGTATTTTTGGGTTTAACCCTGAAATATAATATTAAGCCTCCATAATAAGAGGCTTGGTTTTATAAGTTGTGTAACATTGTGTGTGTTGGCGTTTTGTGCCAATGGAAAAAATACAGAGGTCAAAGTTTGAGGTGGGAAAGTTCAATGGAAAGAATAGCTTGGAGTTATGGAACCTCAAGATATGCTCATACAACAAGGAAACAAAAAGAGTGGTGATGGTTGAGTCACAGTGAAAGAAAAAAAATGTATTTACCTTGGAGTTGTAAAAATTATTGATTACATGTAGATGGGCATATGTCTGTAAGACCTAGATAGACATGTGTACCCATGGTTTATTGGGTCGCCTATGAAAATTCTAGACATAGATTTAGGTATATTGAATATGTGGGGTGGGGGTATGTATGTTGGGTTAACCTTGACTCGGTGAAAGAGTTAACGAGTTAAATATGTTGTTTAGGTAAAAGGACATGGTTTTTCGTGTCCATGTTTTTTGGGTAGCCCATAGTATTGTGTCCATGGATTTCATGTAATGAAGACTATAAAAGGCTTAATGAACTCCATTGTAAATGGGCCTAGAGGTAAAGGGTGAAGGCTTACTTGGTCGGTTTGGACGAATTTGATCAAGGGAATGTTCATGTTAAGTTGGAGCATTGTAAAATCCCACGGTATTGAGAACATTGTTATTGACTTATTCTTTGAGGACACTTTCTTGCAAGTGATCCGGGTATGGTACTCTGTGATTTCGTTCAGATTATGAGTTGTATATGATGATGTTGAGGTGTTATGGCTTATTGCTTATATTTATGTATATATATTGACAGATGCTTTTGATGAGTGTTCCTCAATGTACATGACACATGACAGGTTAAGTATGTTGATGGCATCGGTGGATTCCCTTGGAATCAGGATTGAGTCATGGAGTGGATTGTATTTATTGAGTATTTCATTTCACACACATATGTTATATGATTGATTTTAGTATGGATTTATTTATATGGAATTATTGACAAATTTTTTGTCAGTGGATGCAGGCTTGACGATTCTTTCTAATCCAACTCGCATAAGGAGTAGAGGGGCCATGCACATAAACTAGGAATTTGAGGGAGAGGAGTGGAAACATCCCTGTCACAGCCTAGTAGAAATCCCATTGTGGTCTGATTGGTAGGTTAACGATTACCTAGTTATAAAGGTCCATGATGTCATGATGGCATACTGAGAGAGTCTCCCATGAATATTTCTAAGGAGGGCACAATAAGGAATATTCCTTATTCCTTAGAAGCCCTTAGTCTCTCACAAGGTCGACCGAGTGGAGTGTTGACTTCAAGGTTCGAACAACCTCCAAAACAATTCTAAGTCGAGTGGCATCCTTAGAGCACAGAGGTGCATCTTGAAGGGCATGTCACATAATTAAATTTAAGTCAATAAATCTAGATGGCCTAGAAAATAAAACATTGAAATATTTAGACCTTGTTGGATTAAATAATTAATTAAACAATAGAATTAGTTGAAAAAACCTACTTAAAGAGTCTAAGCGTAAGAATAAGATTTTGCCTAAGTCTAATTTTAAACTGGGGATGAATTAAAATATTAAATTTGAGATAAATCTAATTCTAGGAAAGGTAGGAAAAATATAAAGATTGAATAAAATGCACATGTGTGCATGAATTTAATAAAAAAGGAAATATTAAATATAAGTAATTAATAACTTGAGAGGTTGTTTGTACATAGAATAGAATCTAGAGTCAAATTACACTAGTCTAACTAGAAGAGGACTCATAACTAAACTCTAACTAAGATCTAGTTAGCGGACACTCATTACATGAGAATCTGGGGAATAAAGGGACACCTAGGAGTGAACACATTGAGGATTGTGAGGGATTTTGACCTTTTAAATAAAATAAAAATGGTAATTACCGGTGTAACTTGGGGAGATTGTGACAAGTGTGTGAGTGAGTAATCCAAATTAAAATAAACTAAAAAGTTAATTATTTGTGCATGAGGACATGTGTCAATGAAGGAAAGTCTATAAAAACAAATTATTGAGAAGGAAAAATGATATGACTTTCTGGGAATTGTTATGCTACTAAATTTTTATTGGAGGATTGTGTTTTACTTGTGAGTGTTGGGATACCAAGCTTGTAAAAAGAGTGGAATCCCATTCTTGCGAGGTAAGTCTTGGAGCTATTATTGTTATTTTGTTGTGTGTGGCCCCTTTGTGGCTCTGGGGGATAAGGGGGAATAAGAGTACCCCTAACATTGGATGGGAGGTATAGGTGAAGTCTCTGTGATTATCAAGTGAAGAAAGGAATGAGCACAAGACTTTGAAGAACATATTCAATATGCAACATTCATTGGGCCTGGTATTTTTATATTCTGAATTTAATTATATTAACTAGTGTAGTAGTATGTTGGACCGATAGGGTCACTAAACATATAAATAACATTACTAAGCAAATCTAAATATTCGACTGGAGTAATATTAAAATATAAGTACTCAATAGTTGAAATCTAACTAGTCTGTCAATTATAAACTAGCCATTCATTATAAACTTGCAATAATTTTTAATTAGAAATGAAAGAAACATTACTAAAATGAAGTAGCGAGATGTTATTAAACACTATATAAAACAAATTAGATTGATGTTGAGGTTGTATCATTGGTAACCTATTTCTAAAATTGTTTCAATATAAACGTGCCTTCCTTCTACATTAACATATACTATCCTATATGAAAAGGGGAGCAACCTTGAAGGGAAAAATAAATGAATTTTTTTTTTAGATAATGACCATCTAACTGTCCTCAACATAAACATAAGATAGTAGAATAACAATGTAACATGAATCTAAGCATAAAATAAAAATATGATTATGGAAGAGATGAGATGTAATATCGCTTTCGCCTTATGTTTCTTTATCAAATTAAAATTTACATGAATCTGAACCATGACTTTTGAGAGCTCAACTGATCTCGATTTATGTTCTTTGTAGACATGGAAAAGAGCGGTTTCAAAAATTGAGTCGATGCTACTAAAATTTAAGCATGAAGTGGTGTGAGTAGTAATTTTGAATAAAATTCATTCACCCAATCTATGACCAACATAGAATTCCCCAAATAAGATTCTTCCACATTTATCTCAAGAGCCAAATTGAGTAGGAGTTGAGCAACTACGATTTTGTCCAATTGTTGACGTGGATTCTGATATTCATTTTGGAAATAAAATTTAAAAATTGGAAACACAGGGATTCTAATATATTCATTTTAAAATAAAAATGAAACATTGAAACACAGGAGTTATATATTCATTTTAAAATAAAAATGAAACATTGAAAACGCATGAATTATATATTCATTTTAAAATAAAAATGAAACATTGAAAACGCAAGAATTATATATTCATTTTAAAATAAAAGTGAATCATTGAAAACACAGGAATTATATATTCATTTTAAAATAAAAAGAAACATTGTAAACACAGGGATTTATATATTCATTTTAGTATAAAAATTGAAACATTGTAAACGCAGGGATTTATATATTCATTTTAACAACAAATATTAAAAAAAAACAGAAATGCAGGAATGGTCTAAAGCGGTTCGCCCATAAGAATTTACACGATTCAACTATTGAATAAGGCCACAACACGTTACAAGTGGTGGCAAAATCATGCCCATTTAGTGGCATCGCATTCGCCCTGCCTACATTCTAAGTCCACTCAAGAGAAGACACCCTCAACCCAAAGAGTTTCACAACAAAAGGGGATATGAATTTGTGTTGTAGCAACTCAGTTAGTAAAGAAAAGGGGTTTTAAAATGCAGGCATCCCAACCACACGAGGATAAGAAAAACGCAGAGCTGGAGATTGCCAAGAATACACCAACGAAAAATCAACAATGCATTAGAGCGCGAAAGTCCTTCCTCATCCTTCACATTAAGAGTGGAGCAATGACTAGTTCACACAAGTCATTGACTTCCAAGGGTCCAAATAGCATAGTCTGATACATTAAACGAGTTTCCAAACGAGTCAATATAGTACAAAGGTAAAAGACACCATTGAGAATACAGTAAGATCCAAAACATAGCGAGACAGAAGAAAAATCGCCCAATGAAGGTTCGCACAGATATTCAAGAAAATGGGTGACGCAGTCCTCCCGCCTCGACAAAGGAACACAGTTAAGGATTTAGAGGTGGCCACCCAGAAATCAAATGACAAAACAAAAACATACCCAACAGAAAACGTGGTGAAATTATGCCAAGAATTAAACAAATGCAGGGTTAAAATTTACCTCTATCTCAAATTACAATCGCTGAAGAAATATATATATATATTTTAATCCATACCTTACTGAACGCAGAAGTTAAAATTATAACTGGCACAATTTACATTCTTCGAAGTGATATTTTACATCTCTTGACCCCCCCCAAAAAACCTGACAACAGTAAGAGAACGCCAGGCCCAAGGGATAACTCATCGAAGGGATCGCAGGGGTTCTATCAGTTGAGGCACAGAAAATAAGCAATAAGGAAGGAAGATAATCCCAACACCAAGGCTATACTGAAGAGCGCAATTCAACAATCAGACCAGGACGTTGACAGAGGGAGGCGACTAAAGGTTCACCTTCACATCACCATCCTCGCTCAGAAAAGTAGGGCGTTGAGATCCATAGGTCTTTTAACGCTAAGGCGATGACTGTAGATCAGGCTCCTGGCCGACTACTCAGGTGAGGACTGGTGTGCTAGGGATGAAAAGAAAACAATCGCATGGGTCACAATCAACCATAGGGTTGTCGAGTCATGCGGGGACGAAGGCCATGGGAAATCACTCAACCAAACAATCAGCTAGGCTAAGAAAAAGGGGTCCACTATCAATCTAAACATCCAATCCAATTACCATCAACATCCAGATCCAAGCATATGTCCTAATGCATTCTACTCTACAAAATAGAAGAGCGTACCATTGTCTGATCGCTCGCCTTGAATGACGTCCCACGCTCCCTGCAACTCTCGCTTGCTGACCGTCGAGACCTCACCGGTACCTCCCAGCCAGTGCTATGGGTACTCTTCTTCCCCCTTATCCCCCCAAGCCGCAAGGGGCCACACACACTATCCGAAGGTTTCGTCTAGCTCCCAGCTCACCTCGCAAGGTTGAGCTACCAATCTTCTCCAAGATGGGTATCCCAACTCCCACAAGTAAATCAGTCAAGTCGATATTTCTGAAGCGTAATGTTACACAAACAAAATATGATCCTTTCTCCTTCTCCTTCCTTCATTATATAGAACTTCCCACCTCCTCTCTTTCCTAAATCTCATTTAATTAAAGTTTTAAAAATAATTTCCTAAAAATTCTTCTCCGTACAAGTGTCCCTCATCCCCTACATTCCTCCATTAATTAATTTCTTTAATTAAGTAAATATCTTTATTTCCCTCACCCACTTAGAGTTACTCTTAGAATCACTCCTAGGTGTCCCTAGTTTCCCTTACAGGTTTTAAAGGATTTCCCTATTATGAAATTGCTAAATCAGTTTAAAATTAGAAATCTCTTAAATGTGGATTCCTTACTAAGTTGACTTCCCACTTCTTCCCTTAAGTTCCCCTTTTTGCCTTTTTATGTTACCTCCTTTCCCTAGTTTCCTATTTTTCCTCTTTCCCCTTTTCTTAGAACTCAAAAAGGCAGGTGTGGAATATAAGCCCTTTTCCCTTTTATCATTAATTTAGTATCATTTAAATTATCAAATGATAAAATAATCAATTCCCTATTTACTTTTTATATCCACAGATTTTATTTCTTACTAATAATTTAATTTCTTACTCCCTTCATGTTACAAAATTTTATGAAGACCATACTTATTACTTAAGTGGTTTTTATTTTAAATTTTATTATTTTATTTCATTTTATCTATTTATTTTATTATATATATATATATATATATTTAAAGGTAGACAAAATTGTACCCCTAGCGAAATTTTAGACTTAGTACTTAAATTTCGTACTAGACGACATTTAATTAGGGAATTTGTTTTGAAACTTCTTAACATGTTATTTGTCTTAGGGCCATCTAGGTTCATCCCTCTATCATCATCAACGTGACATGCCCTTCAGGACGCACTAGGTGCTCCAAGGGTGCCACTCGCCTCGACTATTCCTTTGCACAACGTGCCCTTCAGGATGCACTACGTGCTCCAAGGGTGCCACTCGCCTCTTGACTGATTGGTAGACATCAATAACCCTTGGAGTCAACACTCCGCTAGGTGAACTTGTGGGAGACTAAGGGCCTCTAAGGAATAAGGCCCCCACCTTATTGTGCGCCCCTTAGAATCATCGTGAGTGACTATCGCAGTTTTCCCCCACGACGTCGTGGGTCCTCTCGAACTAGGTAGTCGTTAACCTACAGTTCGAGCCACAGCGGGAGTGCTAGTAGGCTGTGGCAGGGCTGTTGTCCACACCTCTCCCTCAACATCTCTGGTAGTGGTGTGTGGCCCCTTTACTCCATATATGAGTCTAGTCAGCAAGCTATCGTCAGCCTGCATCATCAACAAATCATGTCAGAATATATCCACATCATATCATCTAGTCAGATGCACTAATATCATAGTAAAACAATCAAACCCCAAAGGCACACTCCCTGACTCGATCCAGAGTCCAAGGGGTTCCATCCATGCCTCTGCATCCTCAAGGTCCAAAACCCTGTACACTTAGTAAAACCGAGTCAATAGCACCTATCTATGTCAATGTAGTAAAACATCATGTCATCTACCCATAACGCATCATAATCAAAGTCAAATGTTTTAATATCATAATGATCCGGATCACTAGTAAGCAAGTGTCCTCAAAGAATAAGTTCACTCAGTGCGTCAGAGCGGGATGTTACAATAGAAAAGTTCGCTCAGTGCGACAGAGCGGGATGTTACAATAGAAAAGTTCGCTCAGTGCGCCAGAGCAGGATGTTACAATAGAAAAGTTCGCTCAATGCGCCAGAGCGGGATGTTACAATAGAATCATCGGGAAGCCTAAACGCCATTTGTTACAATTGTTGTCAACAAATATTAGATAAAAGTTTATATTTTTAAATTACAATTAATGTCAAGCAGATAATAATTACAGGGTTTATGTTTTGAATATTGTTGTAATTCTAGACGTTTTCCGCTCTCTAATTTGGGGAGGCTTGACCTTCATTGTGAAATTTGAACTTATATTATGAATGTTATATGTTCTAAAATTGTATCTTATCTATTGAATATTGAATGATCATAGTTTTTAGTTGAGATTACTTCAGAAATTCAACAGTGATTTGTCCGTCAATAAACCATGGAGTTAGTTACAAAATTATTTCATGAGTTTCTATGTTGAAGTTCATTTATAATCCAAACAATTATGATGATGGTTTCTCTATCGAAAGGTGTACTAGATATGAAATTGTACCATGAAGTTTTGCTTAATTTTATGATATTTCTTTTATGTCGAAAGGTGGATCCCCAATGAATTTTTGTTAAATCTAAATTTATTGTTATCTCTATTGAATCTTGGTTAATCCGAAGATAGTAGTAATGTGGAGCCTCCGTAATTTTTTTTATGTAAATACAAACTTTTGGGATCATGGGATGCTCATATGAAGGTTTTCAGGAGTTTTAATTACTTGTAATCCTGGGCGTTAGCCCTTTTTCCTTGTCAAGTTATGCATCTGGCCTTGGAATAGAACCTAGCGATGGCCAAAGGGCATTATTCGGAGCTCTGAGACTCTAGTCCTCTGGAGGTTTTTCAACTTCAACACTTAGTTTCACCAGGAGTGATTACCATCTAAATTCGGTCATAAGGAGAAGTCGATCGATAGTTGTAGGTTAACCCTAACCCTCCCACTTTCCTTGTCAACTTTTAAGAACTTAATCAAACGACTAAGGAATATTTTCCTCACGTGAGAATCTACGATGGAGAACCACTCCAGAACTCCGGGCTTCAGGGATTTTCTCTGCTTTAAGAACCTTATATTGTTTCACCCAGATCGTCAAACCTCAGAAGGGCTTAGAGATTTGATGACTTACTTTTCTCATTAGATCACGGTTGTCATCCACTCTGGAATTCAGAACTTTGGTAGTTTCTCACCTTTTTTCAATGACTCCTTTTTTCCGAAGTACTGAATCCCAAACAACCCAGAGATTAATGGTTCCCGAACCTTGCTCAGATCTATGGTTACAAGAACCTTAAGGGCTTTGGGATTCGAAAATTTATGTTTCTACAGCTCAAGTTACCTCCAAACTAGAGAAGGCCGAACCCACAGATCCGACGGTGCTTGATTAACCATCGACAATGGTCAATAATAATTTCGGGCTCCGGGAGTTTGGGACTTTTCTCACCAAAGAAAATCTCACCCACCACCTCCCGAATGGTCGAATTCTAAATATTCAGAATCTACAAACATGTGTACCCAACGTTGATGGTAAGGATTTACTCCATACTTCGAAACTCTAGGAGTTCCTTAATATTTAGCCTGACGACTCTAATTCTGGCGGAGTAACGAAGCTCTGAAGAACGAAGGCTTGCATATCTAACGGTCCGTTATCGATCACCAAATCTATGACTTCCCTTCACTTCGGGACTTCTAAGATTCAGGGTTTTTGAATTCTTAGACAATTAAGACCTAGACTTGTCGAACCGTCTAACTCTCATGGATCCAATGACTAGTATTCTCCCATCGATATGTTGATTTGGATTATTTTTGGCACGAAATGAGAGCAGAGATACAATAAGGAAATGCACAGAGATATCGCAGATACCCAATAATATAACAAGAATGTATTATAGATGCAACAATAAACACATATATACAGTAATACATGATTTCTATTAATGAAGTAAATGTACAGAGACTCCAAAAATACAGAGTGAAAGACTCTCTAGAACGATGACAACTTATCTCTGAGAATAGATGTGATGGCTACTCGCATTCACAAGAAGATGATTACAATGAGGCTATAAAGGCCTTTTTACAATAAACCGGAATGAAAAAAACCCTATACATCCAAAAACCCAACCCTAGGAGATGAAGCACCAAAAGTCATGTGGGCCCTGTTTGGGTAAGTTAGTAGATCAACTTCTCGGGGTCGTAATTTTTGCATACAATCTATGTTTTAGGCATACGATAGCTCGTTGGAAAGGTATCGTTGAGGAGATTCATTTTGGGTGTTCAATAATGCATTTGAATATCATTTAGAAGCTCTATCTCGAAAAACCTTCATTTAGGCCCTCAAAATAGCCCCGGAAGTTAAAAACTGCTAAAAATAGTAAATTGCCAAAATTGCTCGAAAACTGTTTTGAGATAGTTGGAAAAGGTGGGTGGCCACTGATATCCACCTAGATCATATGTAGTGTAGATTTACTCTTTGACTTCGAGCTTTGTGGCTCACTTAATACAACAACTCTAATCCTTTGAAGTAACAAAGTTCGAAAGTCATAGAGTTTAACTAGTGCCCATCTCCTATCTAATCTAATGGTTTTTGGGGCGTTGAATCCTCCCGAAAATATTTCTCCCACTCAAAGTAAAATAAAATAATTATCCCCCGGTGAATTATCATCGTTATCCCTCATGGAGATTTGTCACATAGATGAGTCAATCTCTGGCACACATGTTGCATTTTTTTCTCTTGAGCTTGTTCTTCAAAGGTCCTTGTATGCACCTATTGACTTGGCATTGGGAAGACCTTGTTTTGTGATTCCCATAAGATAAATTTTGGATCTACAAACAAAGTTTAGTTTATCCTTTTAAGATTAAACAAACACATAGACATGGAAATTTACTTAGCTCAGTATTCTATGGTTCGAAAAGTACACTGGAAAGTTTATAGTCTCCTTTCTTTGTTAAAGAGCTTCTCTCTTCTCTCCTTATCTCTTCCAATTTATACACATATAGATTATGTTAACACATAATATCTTCTTACTTGATTGCGTGATTGGAACACTGTTTAATTTTTAATTAATTATTGATGCTTGTATTTCCTTGAGAAAGAGAGATATTTCTTAATGGTGACTAGTGTTTATATGATGGATTCATAAGGATATGGCACACTATCTAGATGATGGTTAATTATGGTTATTATAATATTTAAGGGAAGAAGAATTTGACTGGTATTTGGGTAAATTAATAATTTAAATTGTGTTATGATTTAGTGCTTTACCAATAATTAATCATGAGTCTAGATTTGAGTTGGATACAGGAATTAGATGCTTCCTTATTCCTTAGAACAATCACCAGTATTGAGACCTTAAATGGTCAAAATCAATCGAATGAATCCTAGAATTGAGTGTTGATTATATGTATTGGAGGTCCTAACCTTGCAGGATAGGTTGGGTGGGTAGAAGTTATATCTGATGTTATGTGATTTGACAGATCCTTAATACATTGAAGTTGCATCTAAATCTAGTTGGACAATGAGATGAATGAATTAGAATGTGTATTACTGAAGTATGTTAATACCATGTTTCACTTGTTCTAATGATGTTTTATTAATGTTTAATATATATATATATATATATCCTCAATTATTTTATTACGTAACAAAGAGTTTGTTACAAACAAAGGGGTTGTAAAGTCCCTGGAGGTGGTTCACTTGGGTTGGCTTGGTCGAATTTGGTCAAATTTGTTCAAATGCAAATTTCTAGGTGGAACAATGTGTCGATGTTATAAAGGCGGGTTTATAGAAATGTTGATGTGTTTAGATATTTGTAGTGAAATGAACATTGGCAGGTCAATCAAGTTTTTTTTTAATATATGATGAAGGTAGGTTCATATCCATGGAACTTGGAAATTATTGCAAGGAAGTTGGGATTGAAAGGGCATGTTCAATAATCCCAAGTTGAAGCAAGGAAGAAGCGGTTGGTCTATATGGTAACTCAGTAACCATCGGTTACAAAAGATTGTAAGATTCTGGAAGAACTATGAACATGTCATCTGGTGTAAAATTGTTTGGTTGTGATGCTTATGTTTTTATCAACATTCTAAGTAGGACCCAGATCAAACAGGTATATCTTTGATATGGTGATGATGTTAAGGGGTGCATAATGTGGGATCCTACTACCCACAAAATCATCTTGGAAAGAGATGCAGTGTTTGATGAATCTCCTTTTATAAAATCAAACATAGTAAAAGATGAAAGGTTAAAAACATGATTGGTAGCAGAAAGGTATTTGGAAGGTATTGATTTCCATGAAAGTTTTTGACTAGTTGTTAAAATCTTGTTTCTATTCATGTTGTATTAGCACTAGTTGTGTTACATGATATTGAGTTAGTACAACTAGATGTTAAAACTGCTTTAGATGGAGTTTTTTTGGAAAAGGGGATGTATATGGAACAACCATAAAAGATTAGTTCAAAATCGCAACTGGATATTAGTTTGCAAGCTCAGGAATCATTTTATGGCATGGAGCATGATAGGAAAATGGTACAACATGTTTGATTCCTTCACGGTGAGCCAAATTTTACAATAAGTGAGTATAACCATTGTGTTTATGGTATGTTTATTATCTTTGTGTTAAATGTTATGCTTCTTGCAAACACAAGCATGTTTGAGATCAACAGGTTAGCTCAGTTGGTTAGGACGTTTGATATGAAGGATGTGGGAGCAGAAAAATAAATATTGGACATGGAAATACAAAGAGACAGGAAGGATGGTAATATTGGTTATCACAACAGATGTATGTGGTGATGATACTTAGGAAATTTGATATGAATAATGTGAAACCGGTAAAATCCCTTTGCCTTTCCATTATAAGTTTTTCTTCAGGTTTATGTCCTAACTATGAAGAAGAAAATGGTTATATGTCTCGAGTATCGTATGTTAGTAGGAAGTTTGATGATTGCGATGGGAAATGGTGAGTATTTCACATTTAGTTGGTGTTATCAATGAACACATAGAAAAACAAGGTAAAGAGCATGGAAATGGGTGCTTTAGTATCTTAGAAGAACAACAATACAAGTATCACCTACAATGGTTGAAGTGATTTAGTCTATGGTTATGATTCAGGATATTCAAACAAGAGGAGACCTACCTCAGGTTATGTATTACAAGAATGCAAGGATCTATTGAGTAAGTTTGGATAGGTACATGATGAGGTGTTCTATGGTGGTCAAAGTGTTGTGCATTTGAATAAAAATCCAGTGTATCAAAATGAACAAGTGCATCAGTTTATAAGACAGGTTATTGATGGAGGAAGAATGGTCCATACTAGAGAAAATTGTGCATACACGTTCACGTAACAATACTGTTAGAAAAGTTGCAGAGCTGTGATGGTGTTTGACTTCCCTTAGCTTGTAGGAAAGGTGATGAATAAGTTTTGGCACGATATATCAAGTAAATTGTTTTCAAGGAGGAGATTGTTGAAAATGTGCCAACTAATTTCCCATGTGGATGCCTGCATACAACATTAACTAAAAATAGAATGTGCATGCATGCACTCTTCAGATTGTGTAACTAGTGGATGGGATTATATATATAAGCATGCCTATAGAGGTGAAGAGTAGCAATGTAGTGTAGCACAATGTGTGGGAAGAGAGTAGACGATGGTTGTATGACTGTGATTGGCTATTGTAATTCTTCCTTGAATAATAAGAATACCGATTATCATTGTCCCGTGATTTTTTTCGTATTGGTTTACCTAAATCATTGTGTCAATTGTGTGATATGGGATGCAAAATTTATAATTCTTTTAATGAAAAATATTCAATCAATGGATTAGATGAATTAATGTTGAATATTCTTTGTTGAAATTTTATGACTTGCGTTGCTTATAATCATAAAGTTCTTTTTTATCGTTTATAGTTTTAATTATTTCTAATCGTGAAAGACAGTTTCCATTCTCCGGAAACTGACCATGACAATTGTTTCTAATCATGGGAAGGTTGTATTGTTTGTTTCTATCAATTAGATAGGAAACCATTATCGACACCGCTGGCATGCATGCGAACAGTCTCGCTTCCATTTCCATTTTTTCCCATTTCATGCAGTGTGGCTTCTTTTTCTCCATTCTTTACCCGTGGCCTTGCTCGTTCACTTTTGCAAGGAGATTCTCCATTAATCTCGACCATGGAAATTATAACCGAATGCTGTTGAAACCTCTGTCAATGCTTTGCTTTGCTTTTGGTGGAGAAGGAAAAAGTGGCGATGGATATTTAGATGAGCGATGGCGTAGCTAAAATGGAGGAGCTCGAGAGAACTGTGCGAAGTATTAATGACAATAGATGAGGCGGTAGAGGACCGGAAGCAGAGAGCGAAGGCGGTGAGTATAGCTGATCACGTACACGAACATAGACACGAGAGGTATATATATATATATATATATATAT
>ML781629.1:249663-265653 GCA_009831015.1 Picea engelmannii | reverse complement strand
TTCATTAATATTTAAGTATCGAATTTCACTATATATAATTGCAGATGGATATGTTCCTGAGTTTTCATGTCCAATAAAAACATATTATTTATTAATTAACTTAATTAGAAACATAAAATAAACCAAGCAAACACTTAATTAATGCATTCCATTTCTTCTGGTCTTCGTCTCTGTATCAATTCCTTTTTCGTTTAAAGGAGTTAGTATCCCTATTTCCGAAACCCGGTGGAAAAAAGCAGCAGCAAATTCATCTTCTAGAAAGTACTTCAATTGCATGAGAAGTTTATCATGTCTAGTGATAAGGTAAGTGGTGGTGATGCCTCGTTTAGTGGTCTCTGAGTTCCTTCACCTGCTCTTGCTTTTGTTGTAGCGTGATCTTCTCGACAAAAGAAGTGGTTTGTTATTGGGTGTTGAGATGCTACTAGGAGGTGATTGTAGAACTCGAGGATGGTAGGTTTCTACATATTGATGCCCATAACAAATTCAAAAGGTACAATTTGATGCTCATAACAAATTTAAAAGGGCTAGTGACATATAGAAAAATGAGAGAGTAGAAATTATTATTTTGCACATCAAAATTGTGTTTATGTACACTATTAACATTAAATAATTTTATATATAAATATCTCAAGATTTTACTTAAAATAGATACACTACATTAGAAAACTAATAACAAGAGAATATGCCAACCACACTCCAAAATAAGGATCAACTAGTTGGAAAGAATTTCTCATATCCAACAAAATTCACAACCTCTTAAAACATAGAAACAAACTTCTTACTTATAGATAAAGTCTACTTGAAAATGACCAATAATAATAACAATCGCAAGTATATTCACACATAACACAATTATGAGTTAAGAATTCCAACACTCCCCCTTAATAAATACTTGTCTTAATATTTGTCACATAAGGCCTTCATCATCATCTAGTACTGTGTAACAAATGCTCCACCATAAATTGAAGAACCTACTAATCAACAAAATTTATATTTGTTCCATTACATCGTGTACCTCGATCATGTGGTAATCACCAAATTTTCAAATTACATATAATGGAGAAACCATCCATCAAAATGCATGGTTACCTAACTGCTATAACTTCTAGTATAATAGGATGTCCTTCGTGTACATGGTTCATTCAAATCTTTGATGAACTCCATTTGAATGTAAAAAATATCATTTTTAAGGAACCTCCCTGAGTCTACAACCAACATGGTCCACTTGTATATCACCAACAAATAGTAAACTCCTCCAAGTGTTTATCAACTCCATAATAAAGGTTCTGCACTATATCGAACAAGTTATCTAAATCACGAGGGACACATGGAAAAGGGGTATGCATGTATATCTAGGTCTTATGGTGATATTCCCTTTACATGTTACATACATAGATACAAGTACATACAATTAACATACTCCATCGTATAGAGACATCTGGTATAAGATTCGAAAAATAGTGTTGAGTTATAATTACTTCTATTAACTACCAAATCTACGAAAGATATAATCTCAAATACATAACATCATCGGCTTTCTCTAAATACAAGATGTGATTCAAATTTTTATATGGTAAGTGTGTTTTTATTCAAGAAATCTCACAAAATTTACCTTGTTTTGTTGCCATAAGAATTGTCACGAAATTCCCTTGAACCAAACTATAAGAAACTCTTTGTTGCATCCAAAACAACATCTGTGTCCTTCCTATAGGAATCTCACCTTTCCATTTCAAAATTAATTATGTGATCAACCCTTGGTTTTTTTAGCAAGAAAAATTAATCTTCATTGTGTTTTGCACTTCCATGATAATAAAAAAATGGTTATTCACTCAAGCATCTCACTTCCATCTCAGAAAAAAAGTGTCCATGCTCCTCCATGTTGAAGTTTGAGTAGCTTCAGAATATATTATTATTGTATTATACCAAGTCAAAACCCTAAAAGAATAATATTATGTTGTATTTTTAAAGTGAGCCCTATTGTGCCTTTGTAAAATTCAAATGTAAATCAAAAAGTGTAAAGTGTACAAGTCAGCCCTAACCTAATTAAAGGGTGACTCAACTTGTATTTATAAGAGGTTGGGTGCCTCATTTGGTGAAAATATACAACAAAAGTTCTCTCTCTCAAGAAAAAGTGTGCAACTCTAAGGAGGAGACACAACTATAGGGTAAGTGTGTTTTGGTGAAGGGTGTTTGTTATCACTTGGAGGACTATCTTGATCTAGTGATGCACTACCCTATTCTAGTTAGGGTTTCTAGTCTATCTTCTGGTTATCTTTTGTTTGGTGAGATGTCTCTTGAGAAAGTCATTGTACTTGTTAACGAATCTATATTGAAGAAGTTTTTTTGGGTTTTCTCCCTAAAGAGGGATTCACGGGATAAATCTTGTGTATGATGTGGATGTCTTTCTTTCAGTGATATTTATGCATGCAATTATTTTTCTAATTGTTAAAAGTTAAAGAATATTGAATACACTTAACTTCTTAAGAAAAACTTTAACATGGTACCAGATCTGGATGGAAAGAATCCATTTTCAAAGTCTAGATGAACTCAATGGGGAAAAAAACACCATAGGAAGACTCTCCTAACCCTAGCACATCTTTTCCCTGAACCAATTTTGTAGTTTTCACAGTTTCTGAAAATTAGGGTTTATGGATAAAACCATGGGTGATGATGTCACCCTATTTCTGAAGGATGATGGTCAAAGTAAATCCATAAGGGAGATCTCCTAAGGAAAGCACATATTTCCCTCAAATCAGAATTCCAAAATTCTCAATTTGAAAAATTAGGGTGTCCTCATAATCCCTATATCAAGACGTCAAGGCAGTTGTAGACTAAAGTTAGAGCAGTTCACTTTGGCATAACACACTCTCTGGTAAGTTCAAAAACTTTCTTTGAAAAGTTTCTATTTTTCTTATTGTATTTTCGTCCCAGGGAAAGAAGAATCCCAACACAAAGCTTGATGAGAAGCTTGAGGGTGTTGATAACTTCTGAGCATGGAAGTCTAGAGTAATGTTTATTCTAGAAGAGAATGATATATAAGGTTTCATCAAAGAAGAAGTTTCAAAACTAGAGGAAGATGTGGCCAAGGAAAATTACAAGAAGAGTTTGGTCAATGAAAAAAGAATCATTGTTGATTCTATCAAGGATCATTTGATCCCTCATGTCTCATCATTGAAAACTCCCAAGCAAATTTTTGATTCCCTATCTTGATTATATGAAGGCAAGAATATCAATCAGAAGATGATGTTGAGGTCGCAACTCAATAGTGTGAAGAGGTAGAGCTCAGAAACCATTCAATCCTACTTCAAAAGGGTGTCTCAAATGAGAGAACAACTTGAAGCCATTAGAGACACAAATGAAGAAGTTGAACTAGTGATAAATACATTGAATGGTCTCCCAAGATCTTGGGAATCACTCATTTAGGGAATCTATTTAAGAAAAATCTAGCAAGGTTTAAAAGACTATGGGAGGATTGTGTTAGGATATTTAGACACTTAGGAGTTAGTTAAGATATACTTGGTATATTGTGTCGTTAGGTAAAAGTGTGTTT
This sequence comes from Picea engelmannii, assembly GCA_009831015.1. Classification (NCBI taxonomy): domain Eukaryota; kingdom Viridiplantae; phylum Streptophyta; class Pinopsida; order Pinales; family Pinaceae; genus Picea; species Picea engelmannii. Next base: position 262,103 of record ML781629.1, on the reverse strand, counting down.
TATAGTGTGCTTCTTTAGTATGCATTATTATGCACTTGTAGTTAGGAAATCCGATGGTCACAATCTGTTCCCGACATAGAGTGATCTGACGGTTCATACTCTCCTCGATCTTAACAACCATTGATCCATGGCTTAACACTCGATTGGTCCATGATCTCTATTTAAAGAACATGGAGGGTCATTTTCCGATGATTGATTGTGAGAAACTCTCTTGTAAAATCTCTTTGTAATATTTTTATTTGCATTAATAAACTGCTCCAAGTGGCCCCGTTGGCTGGGGCCGTGGATGTTTCCCCTAGGGGTTTTACCAGGTGAAAACATTGGTGTGTTGATATTTGATATGGTTATGTGAGTGGTTAATGAAGGTGTTCTTCCTCTGTTGGAATACTTTTTTTTTCGAACATGGTATCAGAGCCTGTTTGAAGACCTACTCCTGTTGTAGATCAAGGTCATGAAGCTGAGTTGTGTCATCTCCATTTTTTGTCATTTTTGTACAGTTTTGAGCTGAGAGGATTGTTCAATTGTGTCTAGAGCACTCATTTCATTCAGGAACACTTTTATTTTCACTCGAAAAGGTTTTTGTTTTCCCAAGATACGGCCATTACAGTCAGATCCGGAGCGAATTTTTTTTCTTTTGTGAAAAGAGTGTTTTTTTAGCACGCTTTCCAAGGCTATCTTCCACAACAACAACAACAACACCTCCAATCCTTCTTCTGAACATTACAATATGCTTTTCTAGACCATTTGGTTAAAAGTTTCCGTATTAAGTAAGAGGTCTTGAGTTCAAGTCTCTCTTTTGTTACTTTTTTTGAAAAAGTTCATGCTAAAATTATAAAGTGTATTTCTCTTCAAGTATAAAAGTGAAACACTATAAGTAGCTTTAATATTTTATTTTAGAGTTATTTATTTTGCATGCAACTTTTCTTTGTAAAAGTGAGCCCCAGTTCTCTTTATAAAAGTGGGTCACTTCATAAAGAAACTTACACTACCACATGGTCCTTTGGTTACCATTTATGCCTTTTTTAAAAAGGCATAACTCTCACATCCGACGTTCGTTTTCAGTGCCATTTTTTTTTTAAACCGCATAACTTTTTGATCTCTTTCGATTCAGATCATTAGTTTCAGTTTTTAAATCAGTATTATCTACATATTTAATATGGCTTATACAAGTAATCTCTTACTTACCAGCACCAACTACTTCTAATGGAAATCCGATATGGAGTATTTATTAAGAAGTAAAGACTTGTATTGGATTACCTTGGGAAAGAAAACAAAACCCACTGATGCTGATAAGAAGGCCAAATGGGATAATAGGAATGATGAAGAATGTGGATTAATAAGAATGTACATCTCTCCTGATTTAAGTTTCCACCTTCAATCAATTGATAAACCCAAAGAAGCTTGGGAAAAAATTGAATCTGTGTTTGGTAAACACAATATTAATTGAGCACAACAATTAGAAAATCAATTACTAAGTTTAAAACACTTAGAACTTTATGTGAATAATGTAAGATAAAGATAGATGAAGATCATTGCATCTATCTTATTCTTTCTAAGCTAGGTAGTGAATATTTTGTGTTTGTATCTACCTTTTATGCCAAACAAGAGGCTATAGGGGCAGCTTATAAAAAATCCAATCTTTAGAACTTTTTTTATTATTTGATTAGAGAGAAAGATAATCTAGTACAACTTGGAGTGATTAGCACTGAAAGTACCTCCAACAAAGCCTTAGTTGTCCATCAAAAAGATAAACCCAAGAATTCCAAGAAGCAACATCCTCGCCACAACAACACGCAATATAAGGGTCCCAAACCCACTCAGAGAAGTTTTTCTCCTAATGGAGACAAAGGAGAAAAATATAAAAATAAGAATACTAACAAGCATTGCAACTTTTGTGATAAATATGGTCATGATGAGTCCAAATGTTTCAAGAAGATGGCAGCTTTAGAAGAAGTGATGAAGAAGCACAACATCAATATTGATTATACTTCTTCTTCTTCGTTGCATGGACATGCATTTTTTGCTTCTAGTTTCTCCTTCAATACACCTTCTACTTCTACTTTTGATAAGTGGCTTATTGATTCTGGATCATCTTATCATATGGCTAAGGATAGAGACACATTTTCTACTCTAAATGAATGTAACACCAAGAAAATATTTGTTGGTGATGATAGATCTCTTAGTGTTGAAGGATCTGGAACAATACAAGTAGAAAATGGCCATTTCAATGATGTATTATGTGTTCCAAGTCTTTCTTGTAACCTTCTATCAGTATATCAAATCGCTCATTAAGGTGAAGGTAAAATCGTAGAGTTTTCACCTCACGAAGTTGTAATCAAGGATCTAAAAGATCCTAATCATGTTCTTGCAACTGGAATTGTTGATGATATTACCAGTTTGTACAAGTTTGACATCTTTGGGTCATCATATTTTTCATCAGGTTTTATTTCTCATAGCGATGACTTGAGCAAACTTTGGCATGAGCGGTTTGGTCATCTAATCTATCGCTCATTGCAACAACTATGTAATCAACAGATGGTGACTGGTCTTCCTCTTTTTTCATGAAGAGATGGTGTTTGTGCTGATTATGTTCTTGGCAAACATCATCAGGACAATTTTGAAAAACATGCCTCTTGGCACGCCTCGGGTCCTTTGCAGCTTGTTCACAGTGATTTGTGTGGTCCACTTTCTTCTCCTTCTTTTTCTAGGTGAAAGTATTTCTTAACTTTCATTGATGACTTTTCCAGACGTACTTGGGTTTACTTCTTAAAACTTAAGAGCAAATTTTTTAACAAGTTTTTGGCCTATAAGGCCCTTGTAGAAAAGCAATCTGGACATCAAATTCAAAGGTTAAGAACATAAAATGGAGGCGAATATGTGAAAACTAATTTAACAAATTACTGCACTACACAGGGAATCCAAATGCAACATATTGTTCCATATACACCACAACAAAATGGTGTTGCTGAGAGAAAGAACTGCACATTAAAAGAAATTGCTAATTGTATGATCCAATCTAAGGGATTAAGTCTAAAGTATTGGGCGGAAGCCATCAACTGTGAAAATTACATAGTAAATCACACTCCCACAAAGTCTCTTAAAAATATAACACTGGAAGAAGCTTGGACTAAAATTAAACCAGATATAAGTCACTTCCATGTATTTGGAAATATAGCATGGGCTCACATTACTGATGAGAAAATGAAAGCATTGCAGCCTAAAAGTGAGAAGTGTATATTTGTTGGTTATTCTGAAGATTTCAAAGGTTACAAACTTCTTTAATGACATTGTAATGAAATTATTCTTTGAAGAGATGTTAAATTTGATGAAAATCTCTTGGCCTGGGAGCCTAATTTGACGTGTGTTCCTTCTTTGGCCTGTGAGCCTAATTCGGTGGTTGTGCCTTCTTCGGTCTACAAGCCATTTTCGACATTTGTGCCTTCTTATGATCTGGTTTCTTCTTCAGACGATGACATTGAGGATGAAAATCCACCTTTGCTTGCTCACCCTCCTCCAGATGAGTCCTTTGAACCTGAACCAACACCAGCTCCACTGCTTTCGAGATGGGTTCGTTCAACATGAGAAGCAATTGGTGATCTTGTCGGTGATCCTTCAGATCAATTTCGGACACGTTCACAGTTCCAGTGAGCCTCTTCTCTTTTGGCTCAAGTTTCAGAAACTCTTGATCCAGAGACATTTGCAAAAGCTTTAGGTCATCCAGATTGGGATACAACAATGAATGAAGAGTATCATTCTTTAATGGAAAATGATACTTGGGATCTTGTACCTCTTCCAAAAGGAAGAAAACTTGTTAGATGCAAATGGGTCTACATAAATAAGTATGCATCAGATGGAAGTGTTGAAAGACACAAGGCCCGGTTAAGTGCCAAAGTATTTTCCCAAGTTGAAGGAATTGACTATAATGAAACCTTTTCCCCTGTATAAAAAATGAATTCCATCCACCTTGTTCTTTCCCTTGCTGCCTCAGATAAATGGGAGGTCCATCAGATGGATGTTAAATCCACCTTCTTGCATGGAGATTTGCAAGAAGAAATATACATGGAACAACCTCCTGGCTATGTCCATAATGACTCTAGCCTTGTTTGTCCCCTCAAGAAATCTCTTTATGGTCTTAAGAAAGCTCCCTGAGCTCGGTATGCCAAAATGGACACCTTTATTATTGCCATTGGATTCTCTAGATGCCATTCTGATCCTAATGTCTATACCAAGAAAGTAGGAATCCATCTCATAATACTTGTCCTTTATGTTGATGACTTTATCCTTACTGGTAGTGACTCAAAACTTTTAAACCATGTGAAAACCAACCTTTAGACAAAATTTGAAATGACAGACTTAGGCTTTTTGCACTATTTCCTTGGCCTCCAAGTTTTGCAAACCAATGAAGGAATTTTTCTTTCCCAGTCTAAGTATGCTTGTGACCTTCTTTGTCGCTTTCACATGGACGATTGTAAACCAACCCCTTCTCCATTCCAGTCTGGAGTCAAGCTTAATGCCACTTGTACTTCTCTTGAAGTCGATGCCACCCTGTACCATCAGTTAGTTGGTAGCCTCTTATAATTGACTCATACACGTCCTGATCTTACCTTTGTTGTTGGTCTTATTGCTCGGTATATGCAAATGCCCCATGAAAGTCATTGGAAAGAAGATAAAAGGATACTTCTCTATATTTGTGGTACAGTTCAGTTCGGGATACATTACAGTTCAGGGGGGACTCCTTTATTGGTTGGTTTCACTGATTCAGATTGGGACGGCGACCCTGACGATCGAAATTCTACTATAGGTTATTTTTTTAGCCTTAGTTCAGGACCTGTCACTTGGGCCTATAAGAAACAACATGCTATTACACTTTCTTCAGCAAAAGCAAATTACCAAGCAGCGGTGAATGTAAGTTAGGAATCCCTCTGGCTTCGACAGATCCTTTCAGAGTTTGGATTCCAACACTAGCACCCGACCAACCTTTGTTGTGACAATTAGAGTTCCATCAAGCTCACCAAAGACCCAGTTCAACATTAGTGTAGAAAACACATCGAGCTACACATGCACTTCATCAGAAAGTTCATTCATGATCAAGTTATTGAAGTTCTCTTTCTCCCTACAAAAGATCAAGTTGCAGACATTTTCACAAAGTCTCTTACAGAAGTGAAGTTTTCCAAACTTTGATCTATGTTAGGAGTTCAGGAAGTTTTCAATAAGGGGGGTTAGGCTCTAATTCCTCCTTCCTTCTCCTATTGTGTCACTATTGTAAATCCTTCATTCCTATCCCAAGTTGTTCTTAAGGGGGTATGTTAGGATATTTAGACACTTAGGAGTTAGTTAAGATCTACTCGGTCTATTGTGTCGTTAGGTAAAAGTGTTTTTTCTAGTGTGTTTCTTTAGTATGAATTAGTATGCACTTGTAGTTAGGAAATCTGACGGTCATGATATGTTCCCGACATAGAGTGATCCGACAGTTCATACTCTCCTCGATCTTAATGGCCATTGATCTGTGGCTTAACACCTGATTGGTCCATGATCTCTATTTAAAGAGAATGGAGGGTCATTTGTTGATGATTGATTGTGAGAAACTCTCTATAATATTTTTCTTTGCATTAATAAACTACTCCAAGTGGTCGTGTTGGTTGGGGTTGTGGATGTTTCCCCGTATGGGTTTTACCATGTGAAAACATTGATGTGTTGATCTTTGATTTGGTTATGTGAGTGGTTACTGAAGGTGTTTTTTCTCTATTGGAATATCTGTGTTGTCGAACAGATTGCACTCAGGAATAATCTAGATTGGTGGTAAGAGAAGAGAAACTATGCGATGAAGAAAATCAAGCTCTATCAACACATGAAAGAAAAAGAAAGAGTAAGAAAGAGGTTCACTCACAAAATAATTCTCAAGGGTCACATAAGACACATAATTTTCAAAAGGATTACTCCAATTACAAATGCTACATCTGCCAGAAGATGGGACACATTGCAACACATTGTCCCAACTCAAAAGATCAGGTCAGAAAAGAAAAGTATAAAAGACATCATGCTCGTGCCACAAAAGACGATGAACCTAGTAAGAAGATACTCAAAGAAGATGATTCAAGTGAATAATATGTATTGATATCAAATCTTACAGGAACAGTTACTCATGGAAGTGACACATGAATTATTTATAGTGGTGCTTCTAAGCACATGACAAGTTACAAGGATTCTTTCTCAGAATTAGTTCAAAAGCAGTCACCTCACAAGATGAAGTTTGGTAATGACTATCAATATCCCATTAAAGGATTAGGACAAGCATCTTACATATTGGATTATGGAAAACCTATGAAGACAAACAATGTTTTGTAGAAGAATCTCCTTTCTATATCAGCTTTGGATGAGAAAGGATTCAGAGTTGATTTCATTGATGGTGAAGTTCTCATGTGGCCAAGAGGAAAGTCTATTGATGATGTTTTGGTTATTTTTTCTCAAGAAAGAGGTCTATACAAATTGAAGGGACATTCAAATCCATCATTACTACAAAGTACAATTACTCCAAGTGAGCTATGGCATATAATATTTTCTCACATACATTACAAAGTACTACCGATCATGAGCAAGATGGTGACAGGTATGCTAGAGATCCAAGTGAATCATGAAGGCATATGCAAGGGATGCACACAAGAAAATTATGTTAACAAACCATTTCCAAGCAGTGATAGAAAATCCAAAGGAGACTTGGACATTATACATCCAGACGTGTGTGGACCAATGTTAGCCACTTCACTTAGAGGTTATGTATATTATGTTTCATTCATTGAAGATTTCTCATGAAAAACTTGGATTTAATTTTTTAAAGGTAAAAGTGAAGTATTCAACAAGTTCAAATAATTCAAGGTACTCATTGAAAACCTTTATGAAAATAAGATAAATATTTTGAGATCAAATAATGGAGGAGAATTCACATTAGATAAATTCAAATAATTCTGTAAAGAAGTTGGGAGTAAGAGGGAGCTCTATACTCCCTACAATCCTCAACATAATGTTTTGGAAGAAATGAATAACTAAACAATCATGGAAGAAATAAAGGCCATGATTGATGATCGAGATTTACTGATGCATATGTGGGAAGAATCATCCAGGACTGCAACATATGTGAAGAACATAAGTCCCCATGGTGTACTTGGGAACAAGACACCAAAATAAATGTTTACAGGTGAAAATAAGAGGTCAACCACCTTAGGATATTTGCATGTCAATTATATGTGCATGTGCCCAAGGAAAAGAGATCAAAGTTGTAACCGTCAGGAAAGAAGGGTATATTTGTTAGATTTAGTGAAAGATCGAAGGTATACATAGTATACATCCCTAGTCACCGACAGATTGAGACTAGCAGAGATGTCACCTTTAATGAGGATGAAACTTTTAGTAGATCGATACAAAATCATTCAGATGAGGTTCATGATGAGAAACCTGAAGCTCCCAGAGTTTTAGATACAAATGCAGCTGATGATGTTGTACTAGAATATCATGATATTGAAGAACCACAAATACCTACAGATTCATCCCAATAGATGAATACTAAGAAGAGAATACCATCTTGGGCTTGAGAAATTATCAAGATGTAGAGAAGTATGGTGCTCTAGAGGGATCCTTCATAGAAAGAATGAGATGATAACAATACTCAAGTTACGTGGAATTTCTAAGTGACATTATTTATGTTGATCCTACCAGTTATAAAGAGGTTGTATAGAATAAAGAATGGAAGGATGCCATGATTGAAGAGTATCAGTCCATTATAAAGAATGGTGTTTGGGATGTGGTTCTGAGACAGAAAGAGAAGAAAGCAGTAATTTCCAAGTGGATTTACAAGATAGATCATTCAACAGATGGGAGTGTCGAGAAGTACAAGGCAAGGCTTGTGGCATGTGGTTTCTCCCATAAAGAAGGAATATATTATGAGGAGACATTTTCTCTTGTGGATAGATACACTTCAATTAGAGATACACTTGTGATCATTGAAGTAATGAAGTGGAAGGTACACCAGTTCGACATGAAGACAACTTTTATAAATGGTGTAATAGAGAGGAAGTGTATGTGGAGAAGCCATAAGGTTTCGAGACACATGATAGATAGACACATGTGTGAAAATTGAAGAAATCATTGTATGGATTAACACAAGTACCCAGGGCACAATATGGTAGAATTGATAGTTTCCTGATGATCTTGGGATTTACCAAGAGTAAAGAAGATTCAAAACTTTACTACAAGGTTGTATATGGTGGACCAGGGATATTAATGTTGAATGTGGATGACCTGTTTTTGATAGGAGACGAGAAGCTCATCATTGAATGTAAGAGGAAGTTAGCTACAAAATTCGAGATAAAAAACCTAGGTATCATGCATTATTTCTTAGGCCTAGAGGTATGGCAAAGACCAAGTGATATTTTCCTTAACCAAGGAAAATATGTTATGGAGATTCTGAATATATTCACAATGATGGATTTAAAATCCATCATTGTGAATATATTCATAATCTCCATAACATATTTTGGTTATGTATAGACAAATGATGGTGAAAAATACAAATTTATTAAGTGATACATCTTCAGAGAAAGTGGATGCCACCATGTATAGACAAATGATTGGTTCGTTAATGTACTTAACTAACACGAATCTAGATATATTTTTTGTGATGAACACATTGAGTCAGTATATTTTTGAGCCTAGAGGTGTTCACTTGATTGCAACAAAACATGTGATGAGGTACCTGAAAGGTACAATTGACTATGGACTCAGATATGTTTTGGATCGTGAGATAAGCCTGAAAGGATTTACTTATTAAGATTGTGATGGTAGTGTTGCAGACCATAAGAGTACATCTGGATGTTGCTTCAGGTTGGGATAGGCTATGATTTCATGGTTTAATAGGAAGAAGACTAGTGTGGCACATAGTACAACTGAGGCAGAGTATATAGAAACATGTTCAAGAAGCAGTGAAACATTGTGGCTTCGAAAGCTACTTACAGGATTTTTTGATCTTGATTTAGAAGCGACTTGTATCTAGTTTGACAACCAAAGTTGTGTGAATTTGTCAAAGAACCCATTGTTTCATGACAAATCCAAGCATATCAATATCAGGTACCATTATACCATATATATGGTACAGAAGGGAGCAGTGAAGCTCTAGTATGTTGCTACAGATGAGAAGATAGTTGACATGTTGACCAAGCCTTTGTCAAGCGTGAAGTTTGTGTACTTTAGGGATAAGCTTGGTGTGGTCCAGAAGGAATTCCCTAGTAAGAGGGAGTGATGAGTTACATATTTGATTCCAAGGAAACAACATCAGAGTGTGGCAACAACATAAGGTATTCATTCACGATCACGTTACTGACTGTGGCACCGGTCAACATGACCTTGCACAAGGTCAACATATGTTGATCTTCGGGGCTGATGAGTTTCCTAACTTTTCAATATGTAGGGGAAACCTGTGTGGTTGGATGTGTTTCCTAGCCTTGGGATAGATTTGGTAGTGTGTGCTCACTACATGTCTTAATCCTTGTGATTAGATTCCTGGTCATTGTGGACTAGTTTCCTGGTTTTCCAACCAGAGGTTACTAGTTCTATATGAACTAGATGCCAAATTTTGTGTGAGCTGACGAGTTACTAGTCATGTATGAAATAGATGCCAGATTATGTGTGAGCTAACGAGTTACTAGTTTTGTATGAAATAGATGCAATATTTTGTTTGAGCCGACGAGTTACTATTTTTGTATGAACTAGATGTCATATTTTTTGTGATATGATGAGTTACTAGTTCTGTATAAACTAGATGCTAGATTCTATGTGAGTTGGCAGTTGAAGTCCCATGATGACATAAATCCAGGAAGGATGATGAGACACTGTATGTATGACTTGGTTACAATACTTCTTCAATATAGATTCATGGAAATTCAACAAGTCAATGGTCAAGTGTACAAAAGTGTAGAAGCAGTCAGATCGATCGTTCTAGAAGAATAACTCTTTGCTAAGAGGGAGTGTTGAAATTTGAGTAGATTGAAAAGATATTCTTATTATATTAGACCAATACAAAACCCTAAAATAATAATATTATGTTGTATTTTTAAATTTGTCCCTATTGTTCCTTTGTAAAATTCAAATGTAAATTATAAAGTGTAAAGTGTACAAGTTGGACATGACCTAATTAAAGGGTGACTCAACTTGTATTATAAGAGGCTAGGCACCTCATTTGGTGAAAATATACAACACAAGTTCTCTCTATCAAGAAAAAGTGCGCAAGTTTGAGGAGGAGACACAACTATAGAGTAAGGTTGTTTTGGTGAAGGGTTTTGGTTATCTCTTGGAGGACTATCTTGGTCTAGTGGTGTGCTACCCTATTCTAGTTAAGGTTTCTAGTATATCTTTTGATTATCTTCTATTTGGTGAGATCTCTCTTGAGAGATACATTGTACTTGTTTGAAAATATATATTGAAGAAGCTCTGTTGGGTTTTCTGCCCCGAGAGGGTTTCCTAAGATAAATATTGTTTATATTATGGATGTCTTTCTTTCAGTTATCTTTATGCATGCAATTATTGTTCTAATTATTAAAAGTTAAATAATATTTAATACACTTAACATATTAAGAAAATTTTTAACATTCCATTCACTTGTATAATTGTTATCATGAACACGTACTAGTTGTGAACAAACCATACCTTTAGGAAAGACACTAGTGCCATATAGATTTACTAGGAACATGTTGTAATTCAAGGCCTAACATAAACTTGACTATAAATAATAAGAAATTGGCCATCCTATGGACATATTTCCATCTACCGAGACACCTAGGTAACCAACCACAGTGATCGATAGTTATTTAGGAAAATAGTCTGGATACACGATGTATCCAAGTCAATATTACATTATTTATGCACCTGCCAATGATGACTCATAGTCAAAAATTCATTAAACAATATTTCATCAAGGAACAGTTAGAAGGAACATAACACATAGCTATATTTATCTTTCAACTACTACACACCTTACCAGGCAGACTAAGGAATGATTTTTAGATCACAAAGTATTTTCATGCATGGTTTCACAACATTAGTAAGAGCTAATGATACATATGTCATCAATTCATATACCTTGTTCTTCCTCTATATTTTTTCACGTGTTTAGAATCTTCATCTACATCTTTGACCTCTAGATCTTCGGTGTCATTATCAAATTGTTGTCTTGGATTTCCATATTCACCTATGATTTTTTAGATTAGATAATTCTAACAAAACCACCACATTCCATATTGATTTAGCCAATATCAACACATTGGTTAACTTCATTGAATCCAAGACACTCCCCATAACTCCATTACAGGTCTACATCAACATGCAACATTTGATCCAATAAACTAACCACGCTTTTAATAGGCACACAAACCGACACTTCCATACCATTTTCACAATTTTAACATGCTTAGCGATCAACATATCACATGCCATATTTTCCATGCATCAATGCTTGTGAAGTGAAATTAACCTCACTTTGCCTCTTTTCAACATCCCTATGGTTTCTTTATTGTGCATTTCTTTCAACAGTTGTTATAGCCTCTGCAGTCACTACAACTAGTATTCAAACTTCAAATTGGACTCTTAACAACAACATACAAAAAAATCTAATATTTTCCACTTTATTTACTTAATATGATGGAATTTCATGGTACAATTCACTTGTGGTTCACATGGAATGCTATTTTGATATCCTAGATTTATGAAAAATTAAATTATTTCAAAGTTGTTATTCTCAAAATAAATTTCCATTTTTGGAAAATTCCAATTTTGGATTTTTGAAGTATGTAATTATTATTTTATGACTGCTGGAAAAACGTTTGACTTGCCATCTGTCCTCTTTTGATGGACACATGTATGGTACAAACATTTTTAATAAATTTAATGTTGGAGAATACATGGAGTAGTGAGGTTAAAAATAGATGATTATGACTCCATGAGTGGGGAGCATGGTCGAGTTAACTCATAGCTGATTTTTACAAGTGTCAGAAGTTTAATTTTGTCACTAGCATCCCCTAGAAAATGGATTTGTAAAGCTACAAATTTCCCAAGGAGGGAAAAGAATGGAAATACCTAGGAATGAGATAAAAAGAACATATGTGGGAGGCAGGATGATGCTTAGTATGTTGGGGAAAAGAAATAGTTTTTCTATTATGAGAACATCTAGTGTGAGCCAATCATTTTTATGAATTGTTCAGTGAGACGGTGGCTAAGAGTGATGCTTAGTATTCCCCTATGGAGTCATGGTCATCCTAGGGGGTGATCAGGACAAGTAAAAGTGGTTGTTTTGCATCTACGATTGGGTGGAACATGGTTGGTCCATTTGTTTTCCCAACATAGATTTCTCAGATATGTATCTTATCTATGTACTTTTATTTTCTGAAGTATTATATGGT
>ML781629.1:182080-210557 GCA_009831015.1 Picea engelmannii | reverse complement strand
CAACTTTGGATCTACACTGCTTCTTGTAGTGCCCTTCTTTTCCACACCTCCAACATACCCTTCCAAACTTTCCAGGAGATTTAGATATACCCTTAGACTTAGATCTCCCACTTGAGAAATTAGATTTGTTTCTTTCCTGGGAACGTCCTCTTGCAAATAATGCATCTATGTTATGTCCTTCCATATTCTTTTGTCTCATCTCCTCCGACAACAAGGACGAGACCACTTCTTCAAACTTCAAAGAAGTTGTATTACTACCTATGGCCACAACCAAACTATCCCACGAGTCTGGTAAAGGACACAACAAACTGATACATTTATCTTCATCTAAAATTTTAATATCAACAGATACTAACTGACTTACCACTGTATTGAAGGCGTTCAAATGCTCTGCCACCTAGTCTCCATCTCTCATCCTCAAGTTATACAGCTTCTTTCTTAGGAATAGTTTATTTACCAGGGACTTAGACTGATACAACTTCCCCAACTTTTCCCATAAATCCTTAGTTGTAGCTTCCTCTGACACATTCAGTAATACTAAATTGGATAGACACAGTCGAATTGTGCTCTTTGCCTTTCGATCCATCTTTTTCCAGTCATCTGTAGAAGTTCTTGTAGGTGCAGTACCTGGATCTACTGTGATCCACTGATCTCTATCCACCAAAATATCTTCCATCTTGATCTTCCACAGCTCAAATCTTTTCCCATTAAACTTCTCGATCTCCATCTTCGAATTGCTTACCATTTCTTTTCACATGAAAAACAATACCGTAGATCTCCCACTGTAACAAGGCTTATCACAGTCCCGAGCCAAACCCTTGATGACAACGACGTCCCCCTGAAGCCAATAAATCTATGATACCAAATGTAAATTCTAACCTTGTACAATATCTACTACAAACTGATATTCAGAAAAGAACAGAAAATATACAATGGCAAATACAAACATTACACAGAGATTTTTCACCTGGAAACCCAAACCGGGAAAGCCATCATATATTATATTCATACATTGTGTTACATTGTTTACAATACAATATACATATAGGAGCCAGCGACATCCAAAACCCTAACCCAATGACTTGGATTAGTACAAAACCCTAATTCCTTAACCGGAAATAGAAAACCATCGGCAAAAAACCATGTGCCGAAAAAACCACCTAAATATCATGTGGTCCCCGGAAATATGTTGTCCCAGAAATATGTCGTCCCGGTAATATGTCATCCTGGAAATATAACACATTCCCAATAGATCTTACCTCAAAGAGAGGCCTGAAATTTCTTCGTCATGGACTTCTCTATCTGACGGACGAAACCAAAAGGGTACCGCACTAAGGTTTTAGGATTTCTAAACTAGTTAATTATTTGGTATGAGGCACAACATTTATATAGTTCACACACAAGTAATACCAATGTCGAAACTTTTATCCAAGAAGTTGCTAAGCTGGCTGAAGCAAGCGATTTGGAGTATGATCGCATGAGGGCTGCATTGTCAGAAATCTCTTGGGACTCTTGCAAGGATTATTTGCAAAAGGTTTCCAGATTTTTATCATCAGAATTTGGACTTGGGTCAAGAGATAATGCTATCATTACAAATGGGAGGGTGGTCCTTCACAAAGAAGACATTTTTGTCAGTGATGATTTGAAGCTTCTAGAAACTGTGGAATATGACAGAAGAATTAATTGAAGCCCAAGACTTGCAGATTCGTGAAAAGATAAATCTTCCTCAGCTCAAAGTGAGGGTGCAGTTGGGTATGCAGGTTTTGAGGACTAGAACTTCTAATTCTAGAACCTCCATATGCCCATTTTGGAATGAAGATTTAATCTTTGTTGCAGCTGAACCATTTGAGGAACAACTTGTGTTGTTGGTTGAGGATCGACCTAGTAGCGGTAGTAATAAGGATGTGGAGGCCTTAGGCCAAACCAAAATTGCACTGAATACAATTGAAAGAAGACTAGATTACAACATGGTAAGCTCAAGGATGTTCACATTGGAAAAGTACGAACTCACATTTCTACACTGGAAAGCAATCGAATTTATACAAATTCCTATCCGTTGTTGGTGCTCCAGTGTTCTGGTGTGAAAAAAATGGGAGAAATAGAACTCTCAATGCGTTTTTCCTTCTCTTCTTTACTTGATGTAGTTCAGATTTACTCCCAACCATTGCTTCCTAAGATGCATTATTTGCATCCCTTAGGCCTAAGTCACCATAACATGTTAAGAAACACGGCAATGAAGATTGTTGGATTGCGATTTTATCGTGCTGAGCCACCTTTGAGGCAGGAAGTAGTGCAATATATGTTGGATACAGAGTCTAATATGTGGAGCATGAGGATAAGTAAGGCTAAGTGGTTCAGAATTATGAATGTTTTGTATGGAGTTGTTTATGTTGCCAAATGGGTTGATGATATATGTCAGTGGAGGAATCCCATTACGACAATTTTGGTGCATTACCTCTTCCTTGTCCTGGTTTGGTACCCAAAACTCATTGTACCAACAATTTTCTTCTACGTTTTTCTCATCAGTGCATGGCACTATAGGTTTCGGCCTAGGATGCCACCGCACATGGATACACAAATTTCCCATGCAGATGCAGTTGATCAGGATGAACTTGATGAGGAATTTGATCCATTGCAGAGCTCTAAGGATTTTGAAATTGTTAGAATGAGATATGATCGATTTAGGAGTTTGGCTGCAAGAATACACACGGTTATGTTGGGGAATATCTTCTAGCTCTTTGCACCGAGGCTGCACTATAATGTATTAGGGAAAAATTGGATGTCATCGACTTGTAAGATGAAAAAATCGATGTGGAAGTTATGAATTCTCTGGCTGTTACAAATGAACACTTCCAGGCTGCACTAGGCCCTGGTAACCCTTCTTTCCTATGTGAGACTGTTGTGGAGGCACCGGTGAACATGGTACGCTCACTGGTGTGGTGGTTCGACTAACCCCAAATCTACAAGCAGTTTGTCCCAATCGATTGCTCGGTGGAAGAATACTGTAGCTGTCTGATTGGATTTCCAACATACCAGATTCAAAAGCGTTATCAGCTATCCTTCGCTGTGAATTTGATTAACGCTACCACGTAGCAAATACATCCGCGCATCAAAGGCAGTGTAACACATAAATCCTTGTCCACTTGTCAAACGATTCAAAAGTTGTTAGAGCCCCTGCCAGTCACCAAGATCCTAAGATAGAATCCACGTAAATACAAGAAATGCCCCATCTGTTAGAGCATAGACAGTGCTAAGTAAAACGGTTACCATTTCCAGAATTAGTCGAACTATCAAATTCATTGCCACAACACACAAAGGTGTTTCATGAACCTCTCCAAAACGCCATTCTTTGCAGGGAATCCATCGTGTAGGTTCCCGAGTTTGATTTATGGAAATGCCAACAAGGAGATCCGGTTACTTGGGTGTTGTCATGGATGGAATTTTTTATGTAAGTTGGATGAAGACACCGGAAGCAGAGATGATTTCCTCGGCGGTGGTCTCTCTCTTATTGTTCAGACTCTGGCGAGGCCTCCATTATCTAATAATTATATGCAGACTCTATAGCCTTGTACCTCAATGTTAGGAAATGGTAAATAGACCTAAGGGATATATAATACTTCAATTCATTGTATGGAATAGTTTAGGTCGAAATGAAATCCCCTTCGATGCTCTAAATGCGATGGTCAATAATGGGTGAATTCAAACATTTCGGCTTGCAAGTAAGCGTTTTCCAGCCAATTGGAGTTTCTATCAGTTGATTAAGTTCAATGTCATATGATGAAATTTCTGGACGATACAGCCATACACTAAAACAAAAATCAGAACTCGTTGGTCGTGGCATGGATTAACAATGGAAAAGGTACACAAATTCTTTCATCGGTGATGTGAGAGCGACTTTACAACTACTTTGGAGCAGACACTGGCTAAATGTGTTGATGGTGCCTCTCAAATTTTCTCCTCCACTGACAAATTGTATTTGTCAGCTAAATCAATCATGATGTGCACTGTAAATTTAACTTCGCAACATATTTGTTGAGTTTTGACATTTCCCCGCGGCTGGATTTACCTTTTTCACACAAATTTATATCAAGACATATTTTCATTTGGATTATTTCATTCGGTGCATATTGATGGCTATTTAAATGTTTGCAAAAGCTATAGTCAGGTTGAATCTCAAAGAATCATAAAAGAAAAACCGCAGCTTCCAAGTGTTAAGGAAGGGATGACGAGGTGTCCAAGCAATTAAAAAATGGTTAAARTATTAGTAATAGCAGCGCGTCTGACAGTTGCACAGTCCGAAGAAGGAAAACCGTTTCATATGCCCCAGAAAACTAAGAGTTTTATTTTAGATTTTTTCTCTTTTAAAAGATTGATGTATGTAACATAGAAAAACGGGGGAGGGGGGCAAGCAAGAGAAAACCTCTTTCGAAGAGGGGCTCTTCTTGCAAGCTGAGTTATTTTGTAAGCCAATAATGGAGTAATATATATGATGTATTTGCTTGAGACTGTGAGATTCATCACGGTCAATTCTTTTAGCATGTTTTTCCCTATTTCAGCTGTGTTAAATCTGTTTGGAACTCATTTATATGTTCTTTACCCGCAGTTGATATTGTCGTTATCATATTGTTTATTTCTTCTTTATTCCATCACGACTGTGTTACAAGTTTGTTTTCTTCTAACTGATGTGCTTCTTTATACTTTAGTACGACCACTACTATAGCGAATGAATTTTCGTCTTATGTTATTGTTTACTGTCTTTCCTCTGCACCAGCTATTAGCGGGTGTAAGACTAGTCTACACTTCTAGAATTTTGCATATATTCTTGGCTACACCGGCCTTTCGTTTCCTTTTTCTGCTACCGCATCATGATTATCAAAGCACTGAAAGATAGACTTACTTTGCCTCACTTTCCGCAAGTTATTTTATCACTGCTATTATCTCCTTTCTTCGGTTTTCATTTGACTCCATGCCCAATGGACCATTTCCCTGGTTTAACCCCCAAACTTTAAAAATCCAAGACCATCATTTACCCATAAATCTGCCCACCTTTTTAATCTTATTGAAGATTATTTTGTGACATTATTCGAGAGATTCCTCTCAGGTTGGGAGGGGAAGCTTCTAATCCAAAGTGGTTCAAGGTTGCCTCGGGATTGATTTGCTGCAACCCATTTTCAGTTTCGAGTGTCAACATTTTGGCACCGTTGCTAGGGAATTTGAAGTTGATATCTATCCCTGGGAGAACGACATTTTCATAGTCCTAAGGCCTGCTTGAGAAGCTAGTCATAGGAAAATATTGGTTGCACATGCTCTGGCAACTCCATTAAAAGTTTTCGATGGTGATTTCACTGGCGGGAGAACACAGGATTATAGCTTTCGCGTAAGGTCACCCAATGGATGAAGGCACCTGGTCTACTATTCTTGGCACTTTGCGGGAAAGTACCATCCCTAGATGGAGCCTATGTTGTAACAGATTTTAGAAATTTCTCTACTCAGTATTTTTATCCCGAGCACCAATGGGATTCTTTGATGTAACTCTGTTGGGAAGAGTTCTGGGTAGAGTTTCATCAGATTTTAGCATTCTTGATGTAGACATTCCTCTCAGCTTTGTCGTCTGCATGATATCTACTATGGATGTTTACCACAGTCTTGGAATTATGGTTGTTGTAACATGGCAAGTTTTGTAGAAGGATTCAGTAATAGTGAAACTTCAATATTTACATTCTCCAGAAACTGAAGATGACATAAAGCCAGTTACCCATATTCTCGTTGTTGATCTTACCTCGAAGAGAGGCCTAAAATTTCTTCATCATGGACTTCTCTATCTGATGGACGGAACCAAAAGGGTACCGCGCTAAGGTTTTAGGATTTCTAAACCAGTTAATTATTTGGTATGAGGCACAACATTTATATAGGTCACGCACAAGTAATACCAATGTCAAAATTTTTATCCAAGAAGTTGCTAAGCTGGCTGAAGCAAGCGATTTGGATTCTAATCGCATGAGGTCTGCACTGTCAGAAATCTCTTGGGACTCTTTCAAGGATTATTTGCAAAAGGTTTCTAGCTTTTTATCATCAGAATTTGGACTTGGGTCAGGAGATAATGTTGTCATTACAAATGGGAGGGTGGTCCTTCACAAAGAAGACAGTTTTGTCAGTGACGATTTGAAGCTTCTAGAAACTGTGGAATATGACAGAAGAATTAATTGAAGCCCAAGACTTGCAGATTTCTGAAAAGATAAATCTTCCTCAGCTCAAGGTGATGGTGCAGTTGGGTATGTAGGTTTTGAGGACTAGAACTTCTAATTCTAGAACCTCCATATGCCCATTTTGGAATGAAGATTTAATCTTTGTTGCAGCTGAACCATTTGAGGAACAACTTGTGTTGTTGGTTGAGGATTGACCTAGTAGCGGTAGTAATAAGGATGTGGAGGCCTTAGGCCAAACCGGAATTGCACTGAATACAATTGAAAGTAGACTAGATTATAGCACGGTAAGCTCAAGGATGTTCGCATTGGAAAAGTACGGATTCACATTTCTACACTGGAAAGCAATCGAGTTTATACAAATTCCTATCCGTTGTTGGTGCTCCAGCATTCTGGTGTGAAAAAAATGGGAGAAATAGAACTCTCAGTGAGTTTTTCCTGCTCTTCTTTGCTTGATGTAGTTCAGATTGACTCCCAACCATTACTTCCTAAGATGCATTATTTGCATCCCTTGGGCCTAAGTCACCAGGACATGCTAAGAAACATGGCAATGAATATTGTTGGATTGTGATTATCTTGTACTGAGCCACCTTTGAGGCAGGAAGTAGTGTAATATATTTTGGATACAAAGTCTAATATGTGGAGCATGAGGAGAAGTAAGGATAACTGGTTCAGAATTATGAATGTTCTGTCTGGAGTTGTTTCTGTTGCCAAATGGGTTGATGATATATGTCAGTGGAGGAATCCCATTATGACAATTTTGGTGCATTTCCTCTTCCTTGTCCTGGCTTGGAACCTAGAACTCATTGTACCAACAATTTTCTTCTACATTTTTCTCATCGGTGCATGGCACTATAGGTTTCGGCCTAGGATGCCACCACACATGGATACACGAATTTCCCATGCAGATGTAGTTGATCAGGATGAACTTGATGAGGAATTTGATCCATTGCAGAGCTCTGAGGCTTCTGAAATTGTTAGAACGAGATATGATCGATTTAGGAGTTTGGCTGCAAGAATACACACGGTTATGTTGGGCCAGATCTTGTAGCTCTTTGCACCGAGGCTGCACTACAATGTATTAGGGAAAAATTGGATGTCATCGACTTGGAAGATGAAACAATCGATGCGAAAGTCCTGAATTCTATGGCTGTTACAAATGAACACTTCCAGGCTGCACTGGGCCCTGGTAACCCTTCTTCCGTACGTGAGACTGTTGTGGAGGCGTCGATGAGCATGGTGTGGTCGCTGGTGTGGTGGTTCGACTAACCCCAAATCTACAAGCAGTTTGTCCTGATCGATTGGCAGGCGTTAGAATATTATAGTTGTCTGATTGGATTTGCAATGTACTAGATTCGAAAGTGTTGTCTGCTATCCTTCGCAGTGAATTTGATTAATGCTACCACATATCAAAGACATTCATGCATCAAAGGAAGTGTAACACAGAAATCCCTGTCCACTTGTCAAACAATTCAAAAGCTGTTAGAGCACCTACCGGTCACAAAGATCCTAAGACAAAATCCACGTAAAGACTAGAAACGCCCCATCTGTTAGAGCATAGACAATGCTAAGTAAAACGACTACCATTTCCAAAATTAGTTGAACTGTCAAATTCATCGCCACAACATGCACAGGTGTTTCATGAACCTCTCCGAAACACCAGTCTTTGCAGGGAAGCCATCGTGTAGGTTCCCAAGTCTGATTTATGGAAATGCCAATAAGGAGATCCGGTTTCTTGGGTGCTGTTGTGGATGGAATTTTTTATGTAAGTTGGATGAACACAACGGAAGCAGAGATGATTTCCTCGGCGGTGGTCTCTCTCTTATGGTTCAGACTCTGGCGAGGCCTCCATTATCTAATAATTATATGTAGGCTCTATAGACTTTCAACTCAATGTTAGGAAATGGTAAATAGACCTAAGGTATATATAATACTTCAATTCACTGTATGGAATAGTTTAGGTCGAAATGAAATCCCCTTCAGTGCTCTAAATGCGATGGTCAATAATGGGTGAATTCAAACATTTCGGCTTGCACGTAAGTGTTTTCCATCCAATTGGAGTTTCTATCAGTTGATTGATTTCAATGTCATATGATGAAATTTCTGGACGATACAGCCATACACTAAAACAGAAATCAGAACTTGTCGGCCGTGGCACGGATTAACAATGGAAAAGGTCCACAAATTCTTTCATCGGTGACATGAGAGCAGCTTTACAACTACTTTGGAGCGGACACCAACTAAATGTGCTCATGGAGCCTCTCAAATTTTCTCCTCCACTGACAAATTGTATTTGTCAGCTAAATCAATCATGATGTGCACTGTAAATTTAACATCGCAACATATTTGCTGAGTTTTAACATTTCCCCATGGCTGGATTTACCTTTTCCACACAAATTTATATCAAGACATATTTGCATTTGGTTTATTTCATTCGGTGCATATTGATGGCTATTTAAATGTTTGCAAAAGCTATAGTCAGGTTGAATCTCAAAGAATCATAAAATCAAAACTGCAGCTTCCAAGTGTCAAGGAAGGGATGAAGAGGTGTCAAAGCAATTAACAAACGGTTAAAAGATTAGTAACAACAGTGCGTCTGACAGTCGCACAGTCCGGAGAAGGCAAACCGTTTCATATTCCCTGGAAAACTAAGAGTTTTATTTTAGATTTTTTCTCTTTTAAAAGATTGATGTATGTAACAGAGAAAAACGAGGGTGGGGGGGCGAGCTGGGGAAAACCTCTTTCGAAGAGGGGCTCTTCTTGCAAGCCGAGTTATTTTGTAAGACAATAATGGAGTAATATATATGATGTATTTTCTTGAGACTGTGAGATTCATCACGGTCGATTCTTTCAACATGTTTTTCCCTATTTCAGCTGTGTTAAATCTGTTTGGAACTCATTTATATGTTCTTTACCCGCAGTTGATATTGTCGTTATCATATTGTTTATTTATTCTTTATTCTATCATGACTGTGTTACAAGTTTGTTTTCTTCTAACTGATGTGCTTCGTTATACTTTAGTACGACCACTACTATAGTGAATGAATTTTGGTATTTTGTAATTGTTTACTATCTTTCCTCTGCACCAGCTATCAGCAAGTGTAAGACCAGTCTACACTTCCAGAATTCTGCATATATTCTCTGCTACATCGGCGTCTCCTTTCCTTTTTCTGCTATCGCATCATGATTATCAAAGCGCTGAAAGATAGACTTACTTTGCCTCACTTTCCGCAAGTTATTTGATCACTGCTATTATCTCCTTTCTTTGGTTTTCATTTGACGCCATGCCCAATGGACCATTTCCATGGTTTAACCCCCAAACTTTGGTTTACCCATAAATATGCCCACCCTTTTAAGCTTACTGAAGATTATTTCGTGACATTATTCGAGAGATCCCTCTCGGGTTGGGAGGGGCAGCTTCTAATCCAAAGTGGTTCGAGGTTTCCTCGGGATTGATTTGCTGCAACCCATTTTCAGTTCCGAGTGTCAACACCAACCATAAAGAGAAATACATCGCAAGCTATATATGACACAAAAGATGCATAGTCATACACTGCATTCAAGGAAGAAAGAAAATAAGGTAGTGTGCACAGTTGTAGGGAAGGAAAAGTTAGTCCACATAGTATTAAGGAAAAAGAAGACAGTGGAACTAAGTTATAAGAAGCATTCCAATCTGAAGTGTGGGAGGATTCATGGCTATGGAATTTCATATTTCGAAATTTGAACTTTGGAGGATTGAAGTTGTTACATACAAAGGATATGGTGAAAGATTTTCCATTGATTGAAAAACCAGAAATAATATGTGAAGGTTGTATCTTCGAAAGGTAGCATAGAGAGTCATTTCCAATTGTAGATTCATACAGAGAAAAAGTTCCATAGGAAATTGTACATTCAAATATTTGTGGACCAATGCAAACACCATCTATAGGATGCAATACATATTTTCTTACATTCATTGATGATTTATTAAGAAAAACATGGATTTATTTCTTAAAACATAACTATGATGCAATGGGTTTTTTTTAGCAATTCAAATCACTTGTGGAGAAGCAAAGTGGATATTACATCAAGGTTATAAGAACCGATAGATGTGGTGAATATGGAATTTACAAGAAATTTACCGCACGGTATACACCACAGCAGAATGGTGTCACAGAGAGGAAGAATCGAACTATCATGTAAATGGCGTGCAATATGTTGTCATCCAAATATTTTTCAAATGAGTATTGGGAAGAGGAAGTAGAAACTGTAGTATACATCATGAACATATGTCTGAAAAAGAGTGTGAAAAACAAAGTTCCTCAAGAAGTCTGGACATGAATAAAGCATAATGCGGCGCACTTGAAAGTTTTTGGTTACGTCACATATGCACATGTTCCAGATGAGATGAGAAAGAATATAGACAACAAAGGATAAGAATGTATATTTGTTGGGTATTCCAAAGACTCAAAAGAATACAAGTTGTATGATCCTATTGGAAGAAAAGTCATAATCAGTCGTGATGTTTAATTTGTGGAGAATGAAGCATGGGATGGAAGCATAGAGAGGACATTCAGAATTATTGATGCTATTGGGCATGATGACACAGAGGATGAAGTGGTTCAAACAACAGGTATAAGTTAGTGCACAGTTCCTACTACTCCTGGAATTGTGACACAAATCCCAACACAAAATTCTCCAATGAGATTTGTAGATGCACAATCCACACCTAGAGCGCAACAAACTCCAATAACAAGTTCGAGTAGTTCTACATCTCTAGATGAAATATTAGAAAGTGTGTCACCAATAAAGACAAGAATTATGTGTGACATCTATAATGTTGACACAACAAATTCATTTTCATTCTTTGCTTTGTTTTCATAAATAGATGATCCATTAAATTTTGAAGAACCTATAAAGGAAGATGTATAAGATCAAGCCATGGATGAAGAAATTAGATGCATAGAGAATAATCAGATATGGAAATTGGTAGATGTACCTGAAGACAAGGATGAAATAATTGTTAAGTGGATTTATAAAACCAAGCAAGATGCAGAAGTAAATGTGCATAAGCACAAGGAAAGATTAGTTGCAAAAGGATTTACACAGCAACCTAGAATTGATTTCAATAAAACATTTTCTCCAATTGCGTGCATGGACACAGTCAGAACTTCATTGGCCATTACTCCAAAGAAAAAGTGTATGTTTATCAAAAGGATGTAAAGTCAACATTTTTTAATGGACAATTAGAAGAAGAAGTATATTTGGAACAACCACAAGGCTATGAGATTCCAGGACAAGAAAACAAGGTGTACATATTGAAGAAGGCACTGAATGGATTAAAGAAAGCTCATAGATCTTGGTATATTCGTATAGATTCCTATATTACTTAGAATGGATTTCAAAAAATTGAATGTGAGCCAACACTATAATTGAAATAAAATCAGCAACATAATATTTAATTTCATGCTTATATGTAGATGATTTGATTTTTACAGGTAATTTTGGCATAGAAGAATTTAAGTCAGTCATCAAGGATGATTTTGAAATGAATGATTTGGGGCTTATGCGATATTTTCTGGGTATTGAAGTTCACTAGTATAAAGCTGGTATATTTATTTCATAATGTAAGTATGCACATGAAATTTTGAAAATATTTAACATGATAAATTCCAAAGAAGCACCAACACTTGTCATAACAATATTGAGGTTAAGCAAGGACGATGAAGGGTCGAAAGTGGATCCCATGTTATTTAAAAGGTTGGTAGGAATCTGTATGTATATAACAACAACAAGGCCTGATATTATGTATGAAGTGAGCCTTATTTCAAGGTTCATGGAAAGGACAAAAGAATTACATTAGAAGGTAGGCAAAATAATTCTAAGATATGTGAATGGAATAAAATATTTTGGCATTATGTATTCTACTTCATAAGATTTCAAACTTATTGGATATACTGAAAATGATTGTGGAGGAAGCATAAATGGAAAGAAAAGTACCTTTGGGTACACATTTCTTTTTGGAACAATTATAGTGTCATGGGAATCAATGAAGCAACCCATTGTAACTCTTTCTTCAAAAGAAGTTGATTACGTCACAACTACAAGCGCAACCTGTCAAGTAGTTTGAATGAGAAGAATGTTAAAATATTTTCTACAAGAACAATAGGAACCAACTATAGTATTTTGTGACAACAAATTCTCTATCATGTTGTCAAAGAATCATGTGTTTCACAAGAAAACCAAGCACATTGATACAAGGTATTATTTTATCAAAGAATTAGTGAATAACAAAGAAATTTGTTTATAATTTTGTAGGTCTAAAGAACAAGTCACACATATATTTACAAAATCTTTGGCAAGAGATGCATTTCAAAAACTATGCAATTGTCTAGGAGTCGACACAGTCATAGATATTTGGCAGATCATGTCAATATGAGTTTTTGATGTAAATTTTGTATCTTGTTAACTCACCTACTTATAATTAAAGGGGGGTGTTGGAAATATTAATTAGAAGTCGTGAGATCCATGCTTACGTAGACTTTGTCTGTCATAGAAAGTAGAGATGTTAGTGTTTCATACATGAAAAGGATAAGTGTTAGCAGGAGCTTACTTAATGAGCCGATATTAATATTTCTCGAGCTCTGTCAACATATAAGAGTTGGTGTAAATTTATTGTCGTCTTAATTTTTTTTGTCAGTTTTACTTCTTCATGAAGTATTTGTCTTTATCTAGATATGTCCAATTCTGTAAGAAGTCGATATGCATAAAAATAGAGTGTTAGTTGATAGAGAGGAGAAACAATAGCTGCGTGAGAAGTCGAAGAAGTATGAGAGCACAAGCTACGTGTTTTGTAAGTCTACAGAAGTTGTCGGATATGAAGCTTGACATAGTTTTTCTATAACCACGCGTAGTATTCAAGTTTAGTAATATATCAAGTATTTATGTGTTGAGATATTTATGTCTATTTTTTAGTTCGGTTGTTGAGAAACCATAGAGGATAGAAAGGTTTTTGAGAAGGTACTTAGGAGTCTTCCTCCTAAATTTGATACTCTTGTTGTGACTTTGGAGGAGAGCAAAGATTTGAGTCAGTTTAGTCTAGATGATATGCAAACCTCCCTCATTAATCATGAGCACATATTGAATAGGTCAAATATGTCATTATAAAATGCATTTTTTGCGCAGTCATTTGCAATTCATGGAGGAGGAAAGGGGAGAGCTAAATCTAGAGGTAGAGGAAGGATTTATGCTAGAGGTGGATGTAATAGTAGTCCTATAAACACTCTGGAAGAGGAAAAAATCCAAATAAAAATCATCCAAGTAATTAGAGATTTGATCAATCAAATATTCAGTGCAATTACTATAAAAGGTATCAACATTATGCACATGAATGCAGAAAGAGACAATATAATCATAACAAACAAGGTCAAGATCATTCAAACAACGCAAAAAATCCCTCCAATCCTATGTTTATGGCGTGCATTGAGACAATGCCTATAGTATCACCAGTTGAATGCAATGTTTCTCAAGAAATTCCTTGTGACATATAGTATCTAGATTCAATTTGCAATAATCAGATGACATGAAACTTAGAATTGTTTTCTTGTTTGCATAAGTCATTCAAAACTAAAGTTACACTTGGAATAGATATCCAAGGCATTGTCTTAGGCAAAGGAAGTATTAATATCTTAACTAAAAAAGGAGAGAAAAAAGTTATGCCTGATGTATATTATGTTTCTGGCATAAAACATAATTTGATGAGCACATGAAATTTTTTACAGAAAGGATACATAATCTACATGGAAGATAATTACTATGTGATTTTTAACAGATCTCCAAACAATCAACTTATTGCAAGAATTCAAATGACAAGCAACAAAATTTTCCCATTGACATTGAAGCCAACCATAAAGAGAAATATATCGCAATTTTTCTATGACACAAAAGATATGAAGTCATACACTGCATTCAAAGAAGAAAGAAAATAAGGTAGTGGGCATAACTCTAAGGATGGAAAATTTAGTTCGCACAGTGTTAAGGAAAAAGAAGATAGTGGCACAGTGTTACGAGAAGAATTCCAATCTTAAGTGAAGGATGATTCCTCACTATGACATTTCATATTTGGACATTTGAACTTTGGAGGAATGGAGTTGTTACATACAAAGAATATGGTGAAATTTTTTCCATTGATTCAATAACCATAAAGAATATGTGAAGGTTGTGTTTTTAGAAAGCAACATAGAGAGTCATTTCCAGTTTGCAAGTCATATAGAGAAAAAGTTCCACTGAAAATTGTACATTCATATATTTGTGGATGAATGCAAACACCATCTATAGGAGGTCATACATATTTTATTACATTCATTGATGATTTATCAAGAAACACATGGATTTCTTTCTTAAAACATAACTATGATGCATTGGCTTGTTTTTAGAAGTTCAACACACTTATGGAGAAGAAAAGTGGTTATTACATCAAGGTTATAAGAACTGACAAAGGTGGTGAATATGTTTCAAGATATTTCCAGAACTGCTATAAATTTCATGGCATTTACAAGAAATTTACCACACGGTATACACCACAGTAGAATGGTGTCACAAAGAGGAAGAATTGAACTATCATGGAAATGGCACGCAATATGTTGGCAGCCAAACATTTGTCAAATGAGTATTGGGTTGAGGAAGTAGCAACTGCAATATACATCATGAACAAATGTCCAACAAAGAGTGTGAAAAACAAATTTCCTCAAGAAGCCTGGACATGAATGAAGCATAATGTGGTGCACTTCAAAGTTTTTGGTTGTGTCACATATGCACATGTTCTAGATGAGATAAGAAATTTTTTTTGATTGAGTATTATGAAGACTCAAAATCATACAAGTTGTATGATCCTATTGGAAGAAAAGTCATAATTAATAGTGATCTTCAATTTGTGGAGAATGACGCATTAGTTGGAAGCATAAAGAGGACAATAAAAATTATTGATGCTATTGGGCATGCTGAAACAAATGATAAAGTGGTTCTAAAACTAGGTATAATTCGTTGTACAGTTCCTACTACTCTTTGAACTATGACACAAATCCCAGCACAAACTACTCCAATGAGATATGCAGGTGCACAGTCCACACCTAAAGCACAACAAACTCCAACAAGCAGTCTGAGTAGTTCTACATATCCAAATCCAACATTAGAAATTATGTTACCAAGAAATGCAACAAGTCTATGCAACATCTATAATGTTGACACAAAAAAACCATTTTCAATCTTTACTCAGTTTTCACAAATAGATGATCCATTAACTTTTGAAGAAGTTGCAAAGTATGACGTATGGTCTCAAGCCATGGATGAAGAAATTATATGCATGGAGAATAATCAGACATGAAAATTGGTAAATGTAATTGAAGATAAGGATGTGATAAGTGTCAAGTGGATTTATAAAACCAAGCAAGATGCAGAAGCACAAGGCAATATTAGTTTCAATACGTTTTAAATAGAAACCTGGAATTGATTTCAATGAAACATTTGCGCCAATTGCATGCATGATCATAGTCAGAATTGTGTTGTCCAGTGTCTCGTAGAACACGTATCCTTTTTATCAAATGGTTGTAAAGTCAACATTTAGAATGGACAATTAGAAAATGAAGTATATGTGGAACAACCACATGGCTATGAGATTCTAGTACAAGAAAAGAAGGTGTACATATTGAAGAAGGAACTATATGGATTAAAGCAAGCTCCCAATGCTTGGTACAATCATGTAGATTCCTACCTTATTCATAATGGATTTCATAAAAGTGAATGTGAAAGCCAAGACTATACATAAATGAAAATCAACAAGGTAATATGTTAATTGTTTGCTTATATGTAGATGATTTGATTTTTACAAGTGATTTTGGCATAGAAGAATTTAAGTCAGTCATGAAGGATGAATTTGAAATAATTGGTTTGGGGATTATGAGATATTTTCTGGGTATTGAAGTTCACCACTCTAAAGCTGGTATATTTATTTCACAATCTAAGTATGTGCATGAAATTTTGAAAAGATTCAACACGATAAATTCCAAAGTATCCCCAACACCTGTCATAACAAGATTGAAGTTAAGAAAGGAAGATGAAGGGTCCAAAGTGGATCCCACATTGTTTAAAAGGTTGGTAGGCAGCCTTATGTATATGACAGCAACAAAGCCTGATATTATGTATGGAGTGAGTCTGATTTCAAGGTTCATGGAAAATCCAAAAGAATCACATTGGAATGTAGGGAAAAGAATTATGAGATATGTGAATGGAAAAAAATTATTTTGGCATTATGTATTCTACTTCAGAAGATTTCAAACTTATTGGATACACTGATAGTGATTGTGGAGGCCACATAGATGAAAGGAAAAGTACCTTTGGGTACCCATTTAATTTTGGAACAAGTATAGTGTCATGGGCATCAAGGAAAAATCCCATTGTAACTCTTTCTTCAACATAAGCTAAGTACGTCGTAGCTACAAGTGAAAATTGTCAAGCGATTTGGATGAGAAGAGTGTTAAAATATTTGTTGCAGGAACAAGAAGAACCAACTACAATATTTTGTGACAACAACTCCGCTACCATGTTGTCAAAGGATAATGTGTTTCACAAGAAAAACAAGAACATTGATACAAGGTATCATTTTATCAGAGAATTAGTGAATAACAAAGTATTTTGTTTAGAATTTTTCAGGTCTAAAAACAAGTCATGGATATATTTACAAAATTTTTGGAAAGAGATGCATTTCAGAAACTGCACAGTTGTTTAGGAGTCGACATAGTCGTATATATTTGACAGTTCTTGTTGATATGAGTTTAAGTTTTTGATGTAAATTTTGTATCTTGTAAACTCACCTACTTATAATTAATGCGAGGTGTTGGAAATATTAATTACAAGTCATGAGATCCACACTTACGTAGACTTTGTTTTTCACAGAAAGAAGAGACGTTAGTGTGTTAGACATGGCAAGGAGAAGTGTTAGTAGGATCTTATTTAATGAGTCGATATTTATCTTTCTCGAGATATGTTATGCAGATAAGAGTTAGTCAAAAAAAATTGTCATCTTAATTAATTGTGTCAGTTTTACTTCTACACGAAGTCTTTGTCTTTATCTAGATATGTCCAAGTATGTAGGAAGTTGATACGTAGAAAAATAGAGTGTTATTTGATAGAGAGAAGCATCCGTAGTTGTGTGAGGAGTCAAAGAAGTCTAAGAGCACAAGCTATGTGTTTTGTAATTTTGTAGAAGTTGTCAGAGCTGAAGCTCGATATAGTTTTGTCTATAACTGCGTCTAGTATTCAAGTTTAGTAATACTGGGTAGAAAGAAGCGATGTTAGTCTGTGTGACATGGCAAGGAGAAGTGTTAGCAAGAGATTATTTAATGAGTTGATATTTATATTTATCGAGCTCAGTTATGTATATAAGAGTCGGTCAAAATTTATTATCGTCTTAATTCTTTGTGTCAATTTTACTTCTACAAGAAGTCTTTGTGTTTATCTATATATGTACGAGTCTGTACGAAGTCAATATGCAGAAAAATAGAGTGTTAGTTGATAGAGAGAAGCAACAAAAACTCTGTGAGGACTAGAATAAGTATGAGAGCACAATCTCTGTGTTTTGAAAGTTTGCAAAAGTTGTCAGAGTCAAATCTCGACATAGTTTTGCTTGTAATTACACGCAATATTCAAGTTTAGTAATATATCAAGTATTTGTGTGTTGAGATATTTATGTGTATTTATGAGTTCTATTGTGTTCATATACTCTAAAATATAATATCTTTGTTTATGCTCAAGCTTAAGTTCATAATTTATGTGCCGAGAGTCGTACAATGACAAGATTTTTTTTTATTAAGTGTTATCATCACAATGCGCAATATATCGTGCAGTCTGAGAACTGCATGATAATTCCTGAGAGTTCAGTGAGGAAGAATTTAATTAAGAAGTCTTTTGCAAATGTGCATCGCAAAGTTTTTTAGCACACTATAGATCCGATACTTTCAACATTGGGCTCTTCACTTCCTTTCACTATTCACTATATCAGCTTCATTGTACCAAGCACTATACCAAATTTATTGCACCATTCATTATACCAGCTTCATTGTACCATACCAGCGTACTAGGTTTAAGATGAGAACATACATAGGATTAAATAAACTTACTAGCTTCAATGTACAACATGAATGGAATGTTTGGCGACTCAATTACAACTAGAAATACAAGGTGAATAATGGTAGCCACAAGAAAATGGAAACACACCAAAATCAAAGCATCATAGATAAATTTCTCATCGTAACCTTTACCTTTTACCTTATTTGATCACCACAGTACTTTCAAATGACTTCAATTAAATCTTCATTTTAGCTTCACTATTACTTCATCTCTAACAAGAGATGGTGTAACTTCATTCTTATTGTGTAAGATCTCCTACTCTACTGTATTATGTTTTGCGTTGCAAGCATGGTCATGTGAATCATGCAAATAAGGAAGAGAATGGGTTTGAGTATCCAGGCCATTTCTCTCCTTGCGAAGGTAGCTTCCAAACGTTGCGAGCAAGAAAAAATCCATTAGTTTTTGTGGGATTTATGTGGGGTCATTAACAAGGTTGAAAGCATTCATTTTCTAATTGTGATATTTTGTAATGTTGTTGTTGCATTGAAAACTAAAAAGTAAGCGTACAGGATATAAGTGTAATTGTCCACTGGTCACCTCTTATTTGTAAATTCATAGAGTTTTCCACGTTGTTG
Source organism: Picea engelmannii (assembly GCA_009831015.1). Classification (NCBI taxonomy): domain Eukaryota; kingdom Viridiplantae; phylum Streptophyta; class Pinopsida; order Pinales; family Pinaceae; genus Picea; species Picea engelmannii. Next base: position 191,617 of record ML781629.1, on the reverse strand, counting down.
GAGAAGATAAGGAGAGAAACGTCTGCAACAAACATAACATAGAGCCCATAATATTTTTAAATGTGAACTCTTTCTGTTCGAGTGCCCCCATTGAAGAACCCATTTTTTATCCTATCCTATTCCAAATCAAAGTCGAGTAGAAGAACATTTTGACCATGTTGATTCAAAACCAACCAAAGAGAACGTTCTATGTTATGATAGAGATGGTGGTGAGCAAGGAGAATTCTGGGTCGACTACAAGGTGGTCAGTCAATAGTTCAGTACTGAATTTCTAAGATTTTGAGTCTTTGTATCCCTCTATCGGATATGAATTCTCCTTTCTCTTAAAGTGCACATCCAAACCCCTTATTTATGGTTAGCAAATCCCTTATTTATTTATGGGGTAGATTATGTTTTTCTATCATTGTCTTTCCACACTAATTCTTGAAGGGTGTAACATCCCACTCTTGCGTGCACTGAGGGAACTTATTCTTTGAGGACACTTGCTGGCAATTGATCTAGATTATTATATTATTGGTTGTTCGATTATGATTATGAGACATTATGGATTGATGATATGTTATTTTGTTTTATTCACATAGACATGTGCTATTGACTCAGTTCTCATGAGTGTGTAGGAATTTGGACATTGAGGATGCAAAGGCATCGATGAAACCCCTTGGACTCTGGATCGAGTCAGGGAGTGGACTATTGGGATGAATATTATTGATGTGACATATGTACATATGATTAGATGTTATGATGATTGATTATTATTTCAAAAATGATTCATTTATGGATGCAGGTTGATGATAGCTTGCTGACCAGACTCACATGTGGAGTAGAGGGCTCATGTGGGACAACCAAAGACTTGAGGGAGAGGTGTGGACAACATCCTTGCCACAGCCTACTATCACTCCCGTCATGGCTTGAACTGTAGGTTAACATTTACCTAGTTCGAGAAGAACCACGATGTCATGAGGGAAGACTATGATAGTCACTCACGATGATTCTAAGGGGCGCATAATAAGGTAGGGGCCTTATTCCTTAGAGGCCCTTAGTCTCCCACAAGATCACCTAGTGGAGTATTAACTCCAGGGGTTTTTTGACGTCTACTAAATTCAGTCAAGAGGTGAGTGGCACCCTTGGAGCATGTAGTGCATTATGAAGGGAACATCGTGCAAGGAAAACAAAAAGAGGCGAGTGGTACCCTTGGAGCACGTAGTGCATCCTGAAGGGAACATTGTGATTTCAATGGGTAAGTGAATAAACCTAGTTGGCCTTAAAATGAATAATGTGATAAGTAATATTTAAAAACAATTTCCCTAATAAAAATGTCGACCAACCTAGTGAAATTAAAATCCAGGTCCAAGTAACACACGTGGTTAAAAATAATAATCATAATTAAACATGTAACAAGAAGAGGGGTAAGAAATTCAATTTATTTATTAAAGTCAAAATTATAACGGAGCATTAAAATTTAAAAAAAAAGGTAAATGAGTGTTTTATCTACATATGCTAATTTAATTTTTAGTTAAAAGGAAAAAGGGGTAAATGGTTGTTTTTCCACACTTGATAAATTGATTTTTAGTTAAAAGGGGAAAAGAGGAAAACTTAAGAGAAATAGGAAACTAAAGGAAAAAGGGGAAACATAAAGAAAAAGATGAATGTCTAGCTTAGTAAGTAATCTTGCCTTGGGAACTTTCTATTTTTGAACTCAATTAGTAATTTAGTAAGACGTAAGTCATTTAAGAAGTGTAAGAGAATTTTAGGACACTTAGGAGAGTTTTTAGGAATGCTTTTAGGTGGGTGAGGGAAATAGGAATTAATAATTAATTAAAAAAATTGAATTTCTGGTGCAACTAGGGGATGGGTGACGTGTACGGGAGAGGTTTTTCCTAATTAATTAAATGAAAAGGGAATTTAGTGAGAATTTGAGAAACTAATTACTTGAAAATATCTATAAAAAGGATGGAGGAGGAGGAGTATGGATCTCATCTTTATGCGTAATGTTACACCACTGAATTGTTACTTGATTGAACTTTCTCTTGTGGGAGTTGGGATACCCAACTTGGGTAACGAGTGGTAGCTTGACCTTGCAAGGCAAGCTGGGTGCTAGCAGTTCTATGGTATTGTGTGCATGGAATCTTTGCAGCTCAGGGGGCTCAGGGGGAAGAAGAGTACCCCTAGAATTGGTTGGGAGGTACCGGTGAGGTCACATCGATCGAAAAGCGGGAGCTGGACAGAGCGCACGTGAGACAATGACTCAACCTTTTCGCATTTGGCTATGATACGCATGCGTATATTTTTGAATGGTAGTTTAATATTTTTCTTGTGCTTTCGGTACTGTACTTGTATTGTATAAATATTATGTTTTCTTCAGTGTTTTATATTCAAAGAACTTAAGGTCATCCCAACCTTATAATCATTGTATTTTGAATTGATTCCCTTGGAGAACCCAAACTCTGATTGCGATGACTTCGCTGTGTTTTTTTTATTGATTATTACGAAGAAATTTGTGTTTTTCCCTTATTCCCTTAGCTATTAGTTTGTGCCTAAGTAGTCGGCTAGGAGCCGAATCGACGATCGTCACTTTGGTGTCTAAAGACCTATAGATTAAAATACCCTTCTTTCCTGTGCACGGATAATAGGTGAAGGATAAATTTTTCTCCCAACCATCTATCCCTTACTTATCTATGAGTTTTTCTCTTGTGATTAATCCCTAACCCTTGCGCCTTATTGTGAATAAGTATCTTTGTCCTTTGATTGATCTATCTCTGATTGATTGACATCTGATCTTTTCCTTTCCTTTACGCCAATCCCTACATCCTTCCCAGAATTTTATCTTTGCGTTGAATGATTAAATGTTGAATGTTTAATCTTGCGCTTTCTTGGTGAAAGATTACCACTGTGATTTTAGATGAAGATTCATTTTTAAATGTTAACCAATGGATTTTAATTGTTGGTATGCATTTTTGCATCAGTTTAAAAGGTTGTTTAAGCATCTACTTGTTGATATCCTTAGTCTGTCTGTGTTTTTTAGTTTTGATAATTCCCAGGAGAGAATGATAATGATATGTCTACGTTGGTAATAATATGCCTATGTTTTTAGTTTTGATAATATACAACATAGATATGATGGTGTCGTTCCTCTTACAGCGAGTCTACATATGTCTGACATTGAGTGTATGCTCTGTCTTTATGCTCTAAACACAATGATTTTGTTGGGCCTGAATCCAGTTCCTTAGCGTTTTATATTCACTTTTAAGATGTATTTTACACACGATTTGCGTGGATTTATTATACAGCTTTCATCTTGTGATTTCATGGACCAATACACAGCTTTTACAGAACACTCACCACACAAATTTTCTTGGTGATTTACAACAAATTTACACAATGTTTTCTAAACGATTTACACAACAATTCATGATGATTTCCCCCCTTACCTTCCCAACAATATCATAGGTTGATAGACAACATTATCGTAGTTAAAAATACAGATAATTTATGGTTATAGTTGCTCCAGTTTAATTAGCGAATTCAATATATATTTGTTCCAGTTAAAGGACAACGAATTTATGGTAGTTGCTCCAGTTTAATATGCAAATTTATATATATTTATGAATGTCAGTGTCTCAATTATGAATGAAAACATTGTTTTAGGTGAATTATAACATTTGTATATAAGCAATTTTTTGTTTTTACAAAACGTTTTTACACAGCAGTTTTACCCAGCGTTTGCATACAGACAACGTTTTTACACAGGATGTGTAAAACTTAATTCCCTTATATCATAACACCATTTATCCATGGGAAAAGATTAGTATTGAGATACAGTTATGAAATTATATGGTTTTATACAAGCTTGCCTTAAGTAATACGGATTTAGCTTGGATGGTTGTGTGGAATGATTTTTATCCTCTTCATAGGGGTTCAATTCTCATAACATGTTAAGCTCCTAGTTAGTATATTGTAATGGCTTCGAGCCTTTGTGTTTTAGAATGTTTCTTTGATTCAAGAAAATGTGCCCTTCTTCTTCATGGGATCAGCTATAACTCGTTCAAGAAAATGTTCCCTTCTACTTCATGGGATTAGCTATAAATGAGCGAGTTGTCGAATACTCATGGGATAGATTCGGCTAAGATCACCTTTCAAGAGTTCTTTGGAAAACGAGATGCTGGCAGTTTCAGTTGGATGATAAGAATCCCATAACACAGTCTCCCATCTTCACTCATAGTAATCCATGAAAGGAAGCCATGATATTATACCATGGTAATGTCCTCCCACTCCACAACAAGAGACTTATGTATTAGTGAAACATGCCTTCCCTTCATGACAGTCAACTTAGTGAAACTTGTCCATCATCACCAACGAATATCTCTTGGCATTACACTGATCAGGATTTACACGACCTAAATATCTTGTGGGGTTCATGGATTGATATTAGCTTTTGATATTTAACTAACCGTATTTAAGTGGATTGACAACATTGTCGTAGAGAACGTGGAAGGTATTTCCATGGACAATGATCAATCCAGGGACATATCGATTTAATTGGTTGATCATTTTTCGTCGCCTGTGCATTGAAACCTCTAACAAGGTTGTTGACATAGTCTGAACATCCATTGCCACCAGACACTAGAAAGATAATTGATCGCAGGTATGGAGTGCATCCATTGGATCTGATACCTGTCACCACAATATTTCTTGCACCCATTTTTTAGAGTGTATATAGCCCAAAATGATCAAAGCTTAATTAAGTACTAACATAAACAACCCTTGAAGTATTTGCATAAGAATAAAGTTGTTAGATAAATATAGCTTATTGTAGTGAATATTATCGTTAGGTGAAACGTTCTGTGATGAATTAATTGAGATTTAGAAAAGAACATCTCAGCCTGAAGTAATTTATTTACTCAACAAACCAAGGTAACGTATCGACATCATAAAAGAAAACAATGACAAGGTAATAAAAATAGATCACATAGAAAATTTTGACACGGTAACTAAAAGGTAAAATAATTTATAAAAATTATTGAGTTGGAGTCTAAGAAAAGTAATATAGCCTCTGCTTCTAACGTAAAATGGTTGAGGTATTGAAATGTTTAATATTATACTTTTAGTAATTACTTATAGAGCTAGAGTTCTAGAGAGGTAAGATAGAAACAACTTCTAAAATAACATTGTTGAGAGGGTTCTATCTACGTGGGACGTCAATACTGTTACTTGGGATTGATTGATTTCCCGTCGTGTGAAGTTTGAGAAGTTTTTGTTTGCGCATCGGTCCCTTGCGCCTTGGTTGCATTGTGGTGACATGCAACTTGATTGGGTCATTATGCGCGTTGAGCAATAAACGCATATGGAACCTGACTTAGGATCATGCACCTCCCTTGTGGACAATGTTGTTGTTTTGTTTTTGAGGTTGTACTTGTTTGTAATGTTTAACAACAGTCTCTTGTTCGTCGGGAGGGATTTGGCTACTTCTCGTGGAAGTTGTTGTGTTGGACTGATTGATGTTTCTTATGTGTCCTGGAGGTCCTAACCCTACAGGTTAGGACAGGAGGGTGGTCATTTTAATTGTCTACTTGATTTTCGTATGTTACATCTAGCGGCATAACGTGCTAGTATGTTGGGTTGTTATGATGCCTGTTGCCTAGAATGTGTAAGTTGTGTTCGTCATCGAGCTACATTGATTAATTGTTGTCGTTTTTGTCTTCATGCTTAAAACACACAAAAACAAATGCACTTGTTACGCGTCGAATGTAGCTGTGATGACGGGGGTCATTACAAAGGGGCTTGGGGACTTGCTACCTTTGCAACTCTCCTTGTTATTCTATTTCTTAGTTTTCAGAAATCTATCTCTCTTAATCATTTAATGTTTCTTATATAAATAACAATGTACACTAATTTGCATTGTAACATTATATGTTAAACTATGATATAGATGTAAAATACTAAGGAGTAAGAAGTAGACTATTTTAATATAAGTGAGTAGACTACATCACATAGATAAATTGCATCAAGAAACTATTAACAAACAATTAAACAATGCAAATGTTAAAAGTGTATAGTTTATACGAATGTATATCTCCTCATCTATATAAGAAACCTTACATTGCTTTAAGTAGACAACATTAGGTTTTCATGAAATACCACCTTAGGAAACAAAAGCACAAAGATTTGTTTTAACAATTTTAGCATTAGTAGGGTCTACAACTTATTATGACAATTTTGAAATGATATTTCTTGAAGTTTGAGACGAATCTGGAGAATACAGTGACTATTTATCGTGGGTGAAAGCATTATCGTTATTAAGTTAAATATATTTTGTGAAAGCATTGTTTCTCATGCCGACTCATAATAAGTTGTTTAACTTTATATCCTACTTTTATCCATTTGAATTGTTATTATTATTTTTAATTTAAATTATATGAATTGTTATTATTATTTTTAATTTAAAATATAGTTATAAATTTTAATTTATAAATATGTTCATTCTAAGAAGGAGAATATACATAATAAATCTATCTCCTAGGTTTCAAGGGTGGAAGAGGAACTATCTAAACTTGATTGGAAGAGGAACTATCTAAACTTGATTAGATAACCAAAATCTATTTTCGTAATGGAGGGGAGTGCAAATATCTCCTATACCTCGGGAGGTTGAAATCCCAAGGAGACCACTTGATAATACTCAAAACCCCACCTAGACACAATAATAAAAATAAAACACTACAAACTAAAGAGCTTGAAAAATGGCTTCTCTCCACTGGTTTAACTAGGAGCATGTTCCACTTCTCCTCCCAACACTTAAGATCCCATTAGGATGTGTCATATTGAATTATTAAAATCCTATAAAGCTTCTCATTAAAAACATTATGAATATAAGCAAGGAAAATATTAGAAATATCCAAAACACAATTCTAATATTTATTTAAAATTTGAATTAAATGTTAATAAAATAGACAAGGTGAATTTTATGAGAATCACAAAAATAATTAAGGATAAATTGATTTTGAAAATAACAATATTTGAAAATATATTTTAATTTTAATATTTAAAAAAAAAATTAAATAAAAAGATGGAGATTCCTTATATATTAGGTAGCAAAAAAATGGTAGTGCTTATGGGTTACCCATCATTTCGCTGATTAATCAGAAACTAAAACAGAGTTAACCCTTGTTCAAGTGGAACTAGATTTCCATCAATCCTACCCGAAGGAAACCAGGATTGATGGTAAGTCATGGTCCTAATTGTACTTAGAGTCTTACAGAAAATAACTAGAACAACCTAGAAAACTATGAAAAAAAGACTGTAAGCTTTGGACAGAATCATAGCTGTTACCCGACTGCATCTGAGGTGGCGTCCAAGGTGGCTGCAATGACAAAGTGTTGTAGGCAGGTTGGGCATCTTTGTCTCGGTGGCACATTGGAATGAGCGTTGAAGAGCATGTCCACACGTTGGGCCATCAGGGTGCCACAATAGGCGTGATCCACCATCTGGCTCCTCAAATCGAATACCAAATTGAGCAGGTTCGGATGGAGTAGAGGTGGAAGGTCATGCCAAGGGGTTTACATGCAAGAAAAATGAGGTGGTGCAAGGATTGGACCAACCTTCGTGGCCTATCCACGGTGCTCATTTGTCTCTGCATCCACTGGCTCACTTTAGTGTGCTATCCTGGTTCACTCTGGGCCTGGTTCCTAAGGTGCCATGTCCATTGGAGTCTCCTCTTCCACATAGCAGGTAAATCCCTCTTCTGGTGGCACCACAGTTTCCCTGCCATTATAGTTTTCGGGGCCATGCAAGGGTGCGCCCATTCTGAAATCGCTTGGAGGATCCCAATTTTCCAGGACTGTGAACAGCTCTGAAGTCTCCTGGAGGAGCTCCTCCGGTATTTCCTCTATGACATATGCCATGGCCAACTCCTAGATGTTTGTTGTAGCCAGAGGCTCCATGATAAGTGTTGCAGTCGGGGGATCCTCGATTGTTGCTACAACCGGAGGCTCCACGATGATTTTTGTAGTCGGAGGCTCCATGATGCCTTCTACAACCGAGGGGGCATTACTATCAATTATGTTGCGTTGAAGTTGGGTTCAGGCAATGGTGAGTGCCCTCTCCATTTATTGCAATTAATTTCAACGAGCGACATAGGAATGCCAAGCAGAGCCTCGACGAGGCTTTCCCCATTCTCGTGGCATCGAGCTGGAGAGGCTGTTGGGAAGTCTGTAGAGAGAAAGAAAATGGTTGTTGCAAGGTTCCCTGCTACAGTCCAGGTGTAGAGCCAAAATGAAATGGAGAAGGTCATAGTACAAATGCGCTAAAAGAAGTAGAGCCGATGGGATGATCAACGTCATTAAATACTCTGCATGAGTGATCATCATGGCTAGACTGTTCGCGCGAGGGGCAAGTCCTTTTGCAGGAGGGCGATAGCTGGAGGCCACTCCCATCCTTAATGTTGATGGGATGGGAGTCGACCAACCTCTTTTAAGACTCGATCTGACTCCGCACCATGTGGCTCAGGAGGTCTGTGTGGCACCCCATCCGAGGGTATTTTAATATTAATAATTAAAATATGTTTAAAAAAAATTATCTTTAATCAAAAGAAAAAAAATAAGTAATAATATTAAAATTAAAATTTACATATTTAATTTAGTTTTTTTTAATAATTCTATAATGTATGAGAGGTTTCAATTAAAAAAAAGTTGATGGTATAAAGAAAAAATATTTAATTTGAAGAAACATTATATTAAGAAGAAACCAATTTATAGAAACTTACATCCTTATTTAATTTAACTTTTTAATGTGTAAATATGAAGAGGAATGTGTTTCATATTACTTGTGAAATTTTATAGGAATATGTATAATATTTTTTATTTATTATTAATTATAAAAAAATGTTTAAGATTGAAAGGAGGATTGAATATATATATATATATATATATATATATATATATATATATATATATATATATATATATATATATATATATATATATAATTGGTACTAAATAGACATGATGCAAAATGATTTTATTATATGTTTTAAAGAGCTTGTCTTAGATAGTTTTCATTATTAATTGTAATTCAAAATTATTAATTATGAGTTTATGATTTTTATTTATTAAAATTAATTATATTTATTGTAATTATGACTTAGCACATTTTCCTTAATAATATTTGCATATTTTTTCATATAATATTTTTTTTTATAAAATGTAATTATATATATTAATTTGCATTTTTTTATATAATATTTTTTTTTTATAAAAATGTAATTATATATATTAATTGTGATTTAACACATTTTTTTAATAATATTTGTATATTTTTTCCATATATATATATAATTTTATTTTTCTATATTTTTATTTTTATTTTTCGTTATTTATTTTTAAAACCTCTTTACATAAAGTTCAATATGTATACTTAATAACAAATGTTATTTTTTTTTTTTAACAAAAACGGATATGAGATTATATTAAGAGATGTGGTCGAGCCACTGGTTCAGATTACAAAATGCCCAATGTTTCTTTGGGACTTTTACCTTGACTACATACA
>ML781629.1:164250-176016 GCA_009831015.1 Picea engelmannii | reverse complement strand
TGATTTAGCTAAGCGATCAGCTTCCTCGTTCTGGGAGTGAAGGATGTGAAAGAAGTGGATCGTGGTGAATTGTCGCTTCAAGGTTTTAGTTCAGGAATGTAGGCCACTAGGAGTTTGTATGGAATAAGTTTTTTTCCCGAGGATATCCTTTATTATTAATTCAAAGTCTCCGAGAATGATAAGTTTGTGGATGTTTCTCGAGTGCGCAATTTGGATCCCATGTAAACTGCAAGACTTTTTGCTTTATTATTAGTGGTCTTCCCTGGGCCCCACGAGTAGTCCACGATCTTTTGTCCATCAGAATCAAATATTATTCCCCCGAGATTATTCCCCCCACACCTGCCACCCCCAATGACACAGATTGTTTTACTAATTTCATAAGTGTGAGTTTTCAATGTTGAAATTTGAACATTTGCAAATCTCAAATAATTTTCATCGATTGTTCAAAAAAATATTATTATTCCAATTTTTATCTAACATGTTAAAATATAATATTTTGTAGAAACCAAGTATAAAATAATTTTAAATTTAATATTTATTAAACAATAATTATTTACAAGATTTTATAAATATAAAAATAACACAATACAAATGAAATCTTATCAACCAAATTTAAAAATAGTTTTTTCTTAAAAAAAAAATAAAAAAATCACTAACTAAGAAAATAGCATTTTTCTTCTTTATTTTCTACCAACCCATAGATAATTGTGAAATGTCTAATACCATACATACAAACATATATTTATTTTTTATTTTAACTCAAGATTTTTAAAATACTCAAAATTTCATATCACAATTTTTTTTATCTTCTGAGTAATAGATGATAAATTAAGACACTCATACTATATATATATATATATATTAGATTATCCTATATCTACTATAATTAAATATATCAGTTAGTGGCAAATATTAGATTATCCTATATCTACTATATTTAAATATATCAGTTAGTGGCAAATGCAAACATATGATCATATGCTTTGCAATTATACTAAATATTATCAAATCCTATGTTCATACGATATACAATTATACTAAATATTATCAAATCATATGTTCATACTATATATTAGATTATCTTATTTCTACTTTATTTAGATATATCAATTAGTGTTAAATGTAAACATATGACTATATACTATACAATTATACTAAATGTTATTAAATCATATGTTAATGAGAGAAGTCATAAAGATGATAACATCTTTATCAAACATGAAACATAAATAGTTTATAATATATGTTCATTAAAATATAATTTTTACAATCTTTTATTTATATTAAATATTTAAGTTTATATTAATAATTTAATTTTAAATTATAACATCTTTATCAAACATAAATAGTTTATAATATATATTCATTAAAATATAATTTTTACAATTTTTTATTTATATTAAAGATTTTAATTTATAATAATAATTTAATTTTAAATTTAAAGTTACTAATAATATTGATAATGCCGAAAATACCTTAATTAATCAATTAAAAAAATTACATTTAAAAAATACTCCATCATTAATATTTAATCATTTTTGGAACTCCTTTCTTTTCAATTGAACAAGTTCAGCCAAAAAGTGGGGGATTACAGTAATAACTTGTATGAAAATCTCAGCGCTGTAAATAACATTACGTTAATGTGTGCATAAAGGACAATTTCATCTCTGATTGAACCCTGGAGCCTAATATTCTTGTGTTCAAATTGAGAACGAGAAAGAGGAGGTAACACTTTCCGTAATGTATGAAATCGCCACAATTTTCTTTCATACAAAATTATGTTTGAAAATTATTGTGTGATCTAAATGGGAAAACTAAAATCTCTAGTAAAGTATACTTATCGAGTTCCTATATTGTGTTTAATACATATGAAATTCAACGTCTCTTAAGGTCTCTATACTTTAAATAAACACAAACAGAGGTGAACAGTATCTCTGATCTCGCACTTCACAAGCTATAAACCACATTGAACATTGCTTCTGCTCTACCAAGTGAACAAGCCACAAAAATGGATTCCTCTCTGGAGGACCATAAAATGACATCAACATGAAAATGCGTTGAAACAGCTATGCCATTCACACATCAGATCAATACCATTATGTTTTCAGTTGTGTCGGTCAACTCCTTGAACGGGGCTTCCGGGTACGCCCGGCACCCGTTCTTCCGGTCTCTAAAATAAGACCTTCTGTCGACAGCGGCCTTCTACGCCAGGTTTATATTTGCAAGGTTTATCTAAATATCGAGACCTTGGTATCTTAAATATTGTTTGTCAGGATAAATACCAGAGAGTTATCAATAAAACGGTTTAAAGCGGTTATCTGTTGGCGAACTATTGCAATCTGTAATGAACGTAGGGGTATGGGATAGTTGACACTATTAAACGAAAGGAAAGAGATGCAGGGGTAAATGAGGAGAATGTTAGTTATATCTATAAACTCAACAGTATATGACTGTACGAGTCCATTAGGACTTTTTGTTTTGTTTATTGATCTTCTCGATTTCCTCGAGCTTATTTAGCTCAGCACTTTTCCCTTAATAAAATGCACTCGACACTATGCATAGTTCACTTTCTTGTTCCCAATTCTGTCTTCTCTGTATTATCTTCTTTGTTTCTCATTTTGTCATGGTATCGGAGCACAAAACGTAAGCCTCTTCACAGTGCCTGGAGAGCAGCCCGATCCTAAGAAGAAGAGCACAGAGCTTACATTGTATAGTAGACGAGAGCACGAGACACAAGATTCTTTAGAGTGCTTGGAGAGCAGTCTGCAGTCCGCCCAAAAGATCATTGGAGACAACAAGCGCGAGGAAGCAGAGCCATAGAAGGATGAAACACTTGAAGATTCATGAGCATTTATAGAATTCATGAAATTCTTTCGCATTTAAAGATTTGTAAAGTTCTTTCGCATTTAAAGATTTGTGAAATTCTTTCTTCAGAAGGAAGTTTGCAGAAGCAACAAAGGAGAAGTTACAGTAGCCGTCAGATCGGCCGCGGGAACAGATCTAAGCCATCAATCAAGCTCAGAAAGGATGAGGAGCGGCTAGAAGAGGTGAAATTTTTTTTTCAGTCGTTAGATCTAGGCGAGAGAAATACACGCTGTCAGATCAAGCAAAGATTAAGTCATGACCGTGAGATCTCATTGAACAGAGATTGACAGTGGAAGTCCATTGCGGAAATCGCAAGCGAAATTAAAATGTGAGCAAGTTGAAACTCCACAATCCCTTAGGATCATTGATCTTACTAGATCAAGAGATCAACGGTGGATATTGATCCCACTATGGAAGAGCATCTCACATTGCAGAGATCAGGATCAAAATTAAAACGTGAGCAAGTTGAGTTTTTGCAATCACTCGTGACCGTTGATCTTCACGATCCATTATCATTCTTGCAAAGTGAGATAAGCACGCAAAGGTTAAGCCGAGGTCACAGCTCTCGATCACATATAAACAAGTCATGTTCATCGATCCAAGAAGGGGACACGTGTTAGACGATCCCCGTATTTGACAATCTTGTTCTTCAGGAGGAAGCAGGCAGTGTTGAGTAAGGCCCGAAGTTGGAAGCTCATCTGGACCGTCCATTGATGAAGACACGTGGATGAAGGATCCTCCACTTCGCTAGTTCGAGGCTTGAAGAAAACATGGTGCAGTGTTGCAAGAACTTCCAAAGCCCTAAAGACCGATGTAAATCTCAGTCGTCCAATCAAGAGGACATGTGGAGGTTGATCTCACACTTCGAAGATTCGACATTCCAGAGACTAGCACGCATCAGCAGATGAAAACTCTCGAAGGACGAAGTTCCAAATAATATCTAGGTCGTTCGTTTGTAGAGGCCTAAGGATTGTTGGATCTACACCTCTATAGATAGTTTGTCGTCTCGACACTTCACAAGTATTGTGATTGCAAGCAGTGAAAGATCTTTGAACCCCAGAGTTCTGAAGTAATTCTAAGTCATAGATATCGACGGGTAATTGAGACCATCAATCTCTTCCCCCTGTGCAGAGGTTCGCGAGTTCAAAGTATTGCGAGGTCAAAAATGAATATCGACAGGAGACCCGAAGGCACAAAGGCATGAATTCTTGAATTAATTGTGGATCGTTGATCTTAAATCAACAAGGATCATTGATCTTTGTGGAAATTCGTTTATTCGATCATTCGACTATTCGAAGGAACCAATACCTTCACGCATCTTAATGCCCAAAGATAGAAGGCCCAAAGCACCTGGTTTATAGCCCCCAGTCACATCAGAAGTTGAGATTCAAATTTTTTTTGTCTTTCGAGTAAACTCACATAGCCCGAGTTCTGACTCTGTAGATCTCATGCTTGGATAGTCAGATCTAGCTAGATCAAAGCTAAAGAAGTGATCATCCCCACTTTTTCGGCCCAAAGTCACACAAAGAACTTCGTGGACCTGGTTTTATGCACTGGAAATAGGAAAAGCACAAAAATCCCTAACATTTTTTTTTTGTTCTAATTCTTTTCATGATGGCCACCTCTAACAATTTAGGACCACCACAAGGACCGATTCTTCTTGGAAAGAACTATCAATTTTGGTCTCTCAGAATGAGATTCTTCTTACAAGCACAAGAGTGTTGGGATCTAATGGATCTTGGTTACGTGGAACCAAATCCTGCAACCCTTGCTACCATGAAAAATCAACAAAGAACTGCTCAGGAAGCACATAGGAACAAAGACAATAAGGCAAAGTTTTGGATTCATAACTTAGTGGATGACTCAATTTTCTCAAAAATAACAAGTTTTGTTACCTCAAAACAAGCCTTGGACATCCTTAAATCATATTACCAAGTAAATGACAGGGTCAAAACTATTAAGATGCAGACTCTGAGGATGCACTTTGAGACTTTCAAAATGACAGAGCCTCGAAACGTTGATCAATTTATGACTAGAGTCATGGGAATTATAAACCAGATCAAATTGACTAGTGAAGACATCCATGATGAAAGAATCATTGAGAAATTCCTCAGAAGTCTTCCAAATAAATTCAAAATGGTTGTTACAACCATCCTTGAATCCAAGGATCTGTCAAATTTTTCAAAAGATGAATTAATGGGCTCTCTATTGACACATGAAACTAGACTACATCTCAAATATGAGTCAATAGACAACGTATTCAAGACTCAATTCTCCTTTAGCAGAGGCAGAGGTCACCGAGGAAGAGGGAGAAGCCCAAGTCACAATCACTCAAGTAAAGGTCACATACAACAGAACCAAAATCAGAATTTCCAGCCTCCAAGATCCAAAGGGAGAAGATCAAATGAAAAATCGAGCATAAAATGCTATTAATGCAAAATGTATGGGCACTATGTATATGAATGCTAGAAGAAGCAAGAAAATTAGCTCTCAAGCAGAGAATGTGTCTCAAATCATGAAGGAGAAACCTCAGATAGTATGCTCATATCATGCCACAGAACTGAAGAACAACACAAAGATCTCTGGTTGTTGGACAGTGGATGCAACAATCACATGAAAGGTAACAAAGATTTACTTTCATGCATTGATTCTTCTATTTCATCTAATATTACACTTGGAAATGATTCCTTAGTCAAATTTCAAGGAAAAGAAACTATATCTATTCTCAATAAAGAAAATGTAAAGAAAGACACAAACAATGTCTATCACGTTCCATATCTGAAACATAATCTGTTAAGTGTAGGACAAATTATTGAACATGTCTATAAGGTACTTTTTGCGGGAGCATCATGTAAAATATATGAAAAAAACCAGAACAGGAAAAAGAGTTTAACGTTGAAGCTGAAAAACAAAGTGAAAAATATGTGAAGATTCTCATGTCAGATGGAGGAGGAGAATAAAGATCCAAAGAATTTGCAATTTTTTGCAAATCACAAGGAATCATTATGCAAACTACAACTAGGTATACTCCACAACAAAAGGGAGTGTATGAAAGGAAAAATCAGACAATAATGAACATGGAAAGAAGCATTCTAAGAGAGAAATGTTTGTCAAATTCATTTTGGGTTGAAACAATAGCATGCTTAGTTTATCTCCTGAATAGATCCCCAACCACCAATATCAAGATGAAGGTCCTTCAATAATGATGGAGTGGGACAAAGATAAATGTGTCTCATCTCAGGACACTTAGATGCATAACATTCACTCACATACTTTCTGAATTGAGGAAGAAACTTGATGATAGAAGTGATAAATGCATTTTTTTTTTCTACTCTGAGACATCCAAATCCTACAGACTCTACAATTCGATTTCATAGAAACTAATTCTCAACAGATATGTCAAATTTCTTGAAAATCCAATCTGAAGTGAGTCTAAAAATTGTCCTATGGAAAGTCAAAATCCCTTGTTGCCACTTTCTGAAAACACAGAAAATTCAGGACAACAAACACATCAGCCTGCCCTTCCAAGATTGCAGGTACAAGGACAAGCATTGTTTATATGTGACCGAGAGTTGTGACCTCAGCTTAACCTTTGGGCACTTATCTCACTTTGCAAGATCGATAATGGACCGTGAAGATCAATGGCTATGAGTGATTGTGGAAACTCAACTTCCTCATGCTTTAATTTATTTCCCGATCTCTGCAATGCGAAGATGCTTGTTAGAAGCAGGATCGATATCCACCATTGATATGTTGATCTAGAAAGATCAAAGATCATGAGGGATTGTAGAGTCCTAAGGGAAAATCTACTTCAAAGAAGAAATTCATCCTCTGAACTTCAAAATCAAAGAACTCGAAGCTTGAGAGAAATCCATCAGTAGTTGGATGATATTGATCAACACAATCTTTTTGCATTAATTTCATGTCAACCTACATATTTTAAAGAGGTAGCTAAAGAACCACATTGGGTTCAATCCATGAACCAAGAGATTGACGCCATTGAGAAGAACAAGACATGGAATCTTTTTGATCTACCCGGACATAAGAAAAGTATTGGTGTCAAGTGGGTTTACAAAACTAAACTCAATGAAAATGGGCATATTGAAAAACACAAGGAAAGGCTTGTTGCCAAAGGATTCTCAGAACAACCAGGCATTGATTATAGTGAAAATTTTTCTCCAGTAGTAAGGTTGGACACTGTAAGGACTCTCTTAGCCATAGCATCTCAACACAAATGGCAAGTATACCAGATGGAAGCCAAGTCAGCTTTCCTTAATGGTTTCTTAGAAGAAGAGGTCTATGTGGATCAACCACCTAGATTTGAAGTCAAATAACAGACAACCAAAGTGTATCGGTTGAAGAAATCATTGTATGGTTTAAAAAAATCTCCAAGAGCTTGGCGAAACATAATTGACACTTACCTAATCAAGAGTGGTTTCAGTAGAAGCCAAAATGAGCCAACTCTATAAACCAAAACAGATCAACAAGGTAAAATTTTGATTGTATGTTTATATGTTGATGACATGATATATACTGGAAATCTTGAGTTAACCAATTTTAAACATGCCATGAAATCTGAGTTTGAGATGAAAGATCTTGGCATAATAAAATATTTTTGGGGGATTGAAGTTGACCAATCAACCAAAGGGATTTTTGTCTGTCAGCAAAAGTATGCAGTAGACATCATCAAAAGATTCTACATGGAAGACTACAATCTAGCAGAAAATCCTATACCCCTAGGGACAAATTTGAGCAAGCAAGATGAAGGCCCTACAGTGGATTCTACCTTGTACAAAATTTTATTATGAAGTTTTTTGTATATTACAACAACTAGGCTTGATATTATGTATGCAAACAGTTTTATTTCCATGTTCATGGAATCCCCCAAAGATTCTCACTAGAAGATGGTGAAAAGGATTCTGAGATATGTTGTAGGAACTCTCAATTTTGGCCTATAGTACACTCAGTCTGAAGATAATCATGTCTCTAGTTACACAGACAGTGATTTTGTAGGCAACCTAGATGACTGAAAAAACACCTTAGGACATGTTTTTCACCTGGGCACGAACTTGATTTCTTGGGCATCAAAGAAGCAACCCATTGTCTCAATATCTTCTACAGAGGTAGAGTATGTCGTTGCTACCGTAATCTCCTGTCAAGCTGTGTGGTTGCGAAGACTATTGAATGATATGTCACATACAGAAAATGAGCCAACTCCTATCTTCTGTGACAACACTTCAACAATTGCTTTATCCAAAAATCATGCTTTTCACAAGAAAAACAAGCACATTGACACTCACTTTCACTTCATACACGAGCTTGTCAATAATGGTGAAATCTCCCTTCAATTTTGTGGCTCACAAGATCCGCTCGTAGATATCTTTACAAAGCCACTGGGAAAAAAGATTTTTTATTTTTAGAAACAACAATTGCACATTACCAATGCTGACTTTTTGTAACTCTTGAGTTTAAGAGAGAGTGCTAGTTATATCTATAACCTCAAGAGTATGTGACTGTACACGACCAGCTATTCTGGCCAGATGTACGAGTCCATTAGGATTTCTTGTTTTTTCTCAAGTTTATTTAGCTCAGCTCTTTTCCCTTAATAAAATGCACTCCACTTTATGCGCTCTTTACTTTCTTGTTCCCAAATCTTGATAAAATGGGAGAGTAGTGTGATAAACAAATATTTATTTTCTTACGACATCAATACAATGGACTCTATTATATAGAGTGTATAGGTTGTTATCATATCTAACCTATTCTAAAGATAACTGGAGAGGTTGAGAGAATATCTCAAGCACACACCAAGCTAGGATCTCACCAATCCAACTCTCTAACAACCTCTTAATAATAGGATCACACAACTCACATAGAGATGAACTCTACCTCTCAATACATTAGCAAAAACATTAGATAAATAAGAATTATATATTCCAACACTCTCCCTTAATGACTACTTATCTAAATAGTCATTATCAGTCAAACACACTCCTCTACTCTCCCCATGTTCCTGGGCACTCCCATGAGGGAGTCACGCCCAGCCCTGACGCTCTGATACCATGTTAAAATGGAAGAGTAGAGTGATATAAACAGATATTCTATTACTTACAAAATCAATACAATGGACTCTATTATATAGAGTGTATAGGTTGTTATCAGATCTAACTTATTCTAAAGATAACTGGAGAGGTTGAGAGAACATCTCAACCACACACCAAACAAGGATATCACAAATCCAACTCTCTAACAAYCTCTTTATAATAGGATCACACAACTCACGTAGAGATTAACTCTACCTCTCAATACATTAGCAAGAGMATTAGATAAGTAGGAATTATATACTCCAACACTCTCCCTTAATGAGTACTTATCTAAATATCTATGTGGTCATATCTTCGTGTACTTCCTTTGGTACCTGCATCTGATTATTGACGTCCATATAAAGAGAAATCCATCTACCGRWATACATGGGTCATCAGCCGCTGTAACCRCCAGTTCTATAAGAATCCTTTTCAGCTACATGGTTCATTCAACCATTCTTCCTCATAGCTCCCCCTTCATCACATCATCAACCTGGGTTTTATTTTGGCTTACCCATAACCATGCTCTGGGTTTTCGTGATTTACCCTCAACCATGCACCARGTTTTCTYRGATTACCTGTAACCATGCTCTGGGTTTTCTCRGATTACCCTCAACCATACATCAGGTTTTCTCAGATTACTTGTAACCATGCTTTACATAGTGGTTTATAGATTACCATGAACTTTTCWCATTAGGGGGCATACAATAGGTCAGGTACATAGTATTCTCTAGGACCACTACATCAAAATAGACTTGCTTTCAATTACATGTCTCACAAATGACATAACTATGCACACCTTCAAACCAAAAAATATCAATAACAATACTTGTAAAATCATAACTCAATCACACTTCTTACAATCAATGCTCTGTGAGTCCAACGGAATGGGCACATACACCTCACTTCATTTAACTATAACACCTCTATGTAATCTGTAGAAGAACTTCTTGAACATTCTCTTCGGCAACACTGTGGTTCTGGGATACCACCTCGGGCTCACGGGCAGACAGATCATGCTCTCTTCCATTATGCACTAGCCGATCGAACCACTGCATTGCAGCTACATAAACTTCTTGGGCACACGGGCGGCCACGATCCCGACACCTCTAGGCGCTGGCAGCATTCTAACGGTAACAGAGCCACACTTCCCAGTGACCTTAACAGGCACAGTATGGGGCTTCCCGATCTTGTTACCCCAGTAACCCCTCCTCACGGGAATAACTGAAAGCTTCGCCAAAATAATAGCTCTGCAGATAGCCGTGGCCACCTCTTTTCTACACTTGACCCCAAGCCCTACGTGGCCATTGTTGTCACCCACAACAATGAATGCCAAAGCAACTGTTTTCAGAATCTCTCTGGAAATCTTGTTGTTGGACACATTAAAAAATCTCAAACCCGACTGATTAAGCACAGGAACGGAGCCGTTGAAGAGGTTATACTCAGCTCTGAATACATACAACTTTCGGATCCTCAATGTTAGGTGCCTTGGGATAGTTAGAATAGGCACCACTATAGCCACCTCTAAAACCTCCACGTTCACCACGCCCAAGGCCTCTAACTCGACCTCCACTGTAGTACCTCTCACCCTCGACAGGTTTCAGAAACTCATTGATGCTGACAGCCATTCTGATTAGAAACAACATCCCATAATCCTGAGACCATAACATTAGGCCTCCACATCGATAATTGATCAGTATCGTCCACTCCTCCACCTCGTTTCTTTGATTTTCCTTGTCAACAAATGACCACCTCAAAAACACTTGCCACCATTGGATCAACTACAGGACGTACAGGAACCGTCGGTTTCTTGTTCCTTCACCATTTGCAATTTACAGCTCATCCAACTGTCTTCTCTGCACAGGCACTCCAACCTTTCTCTATGCAATCTCCATCGCTCTTGTCGCCTCGTCCCTGTTACACTCCATCTCTCTGGGGTTCTCTCTACATACAATTCTGGAAGCTCAATCGCGAGTCATCTGGCCTTAATTTTCTTCAGAGATTCTAAGGTTTTCAATGCACATTTCAAAACCCTTGCTATAGTGACACGGCTAATGAGGAATCAATTTATGAGCGCCTATAACTGAAGGAAGAAGCAATTTTTGAGATCCCATCTCGGAAAGGAACAATTTCTGAGAATCTTCTCAAATCTGATTAAAGGAATTGATGTCCCAGAAAATCCATAGAAGATTGGACTGTCTCGGCAAGTTGGATATATTTTCACACCAATCACCTTCAATCCTCAGCAGCTATAAGCTGCATATATCAACAAAAGGATTTTCGATTTCCACACAGTTGTCCAAAGAATAGAAGAGATATGGTTATGCGGCAGTCTCCTTCTAAATTACTGGCGGTCGTTCCAGTTTATCCTCGGTCAAAGAAATATACAACAACTCATGGTGGTAGCAGTTCACGCCTTGTGCAGGCTCCTACAGATAATAATGGTAGCGAAAAACTTCAAATAGTAGTGATCTTACATGATACTCGAGGGCTCTATCTCCTCAAATCGCCAATAGCAAGAACAAGAACATACAGCGCTGCAAGCTTCAATCAGTCAAACACACTCCTCTACTCTCCCCATGTTCTTGGGCACTCCCATGAGGGAGTCACGCTCAGCCCTGACGCTCTGATACCATGTTAAAATGGAAGAGTAGAGTGATATAAACAAATATTCTATTACTTACAAAATCAATACAATGGACTCTATTATATAGAGTGTATAGGTTGTTATCATATCTAACTTATTCTAAAGATAACTGGAGAGGTTGAGAGAATATATCAACCACACACCAAGCTAGGATCTCACCAATCCAACTCT
>ML781629.1:117976-139774 GCA_009831015.1 Picea engelmannii | reverse complement strand
TCTGGAACTCGTGTGTGGCCCCTTTACTCCATATGTGAGTTCGGTCGGCAAGCTATCATCAGCCTGCATCATCAACCATCATGTCAGATCATGTCAACAACATATCATAAAATCAATAGCACATCATCAAAACAAAACAATATCACCGTAAATGAAACAACTCAAATAGCCCACTCCCTGACTCAATTCGAAGTCCAAGGGAGTTCCACCGATGCCTCTGCATCCTCAAGGTCCGAAACCCTACACACTAAACGAAACTGAGTCAGCAGCACCTGTCTACACCAAGGTAGTAAAAACATCATCTCATATAACTTAACGCATCATAATGAAAGAAATTTTTTTATCATCATAAAAATCCAGATCACTTGCAAGCAAGTGTCCTCAAAGAATAAGTTTGGTAAGTGTGCCAGAGTGGGATGTTACAAACAAGAATGGTTAATTTTTGTAGTAGAAAGTTACTATAATACTAGACAACATAACAATACAAAAAACAAGAATTTCCCACATTATATAGTTCAAATATTGAATTTCATAATATCTATAGAATATATGTTATTATCCTTCATAAAGGATGTAAATTTTCTACTAGTACAAAGCCTAAAAAAGACACCTAGAAAAATACTAGCTTTACAAAACATAATATGACCTAGAGTTATTTAAGAGAATTATTGATATAAGATCCCTCTTGCTCCACAATAAAAGGTTGAGGATCCTAATCCATTTTTTACACTTCTCTATGCATATATAAAAAAAATTATTCCTCATTGTTCTCATCTACCCCTAAACCAATATACATTCTAAAAGTGGAAGAGGTAGCTAACTATGGGATCATAGTCAAATTGGTGACTTGTTGATGTAAAGAAAAACATTCAGCCTCTAAATTTTAAATCTATCTCTTTTGTTAAAGTAAGGTTTCCATAATACCCTCCTTTCCATTGCTATGTTTCTTTCAATGGGCGTGAATTTTTTCTATTGCAATGAAGATAGATGTCTCGTTGTCTACAATGTGTACCTATTGTCTTTGAACAACATGAAAAATATTAGTGATTTTGCAAAAAGTGCATCACCCTAGATGATTATGGCTCTCCATACAATATCAACTCCAATGAAAACTGTCCCAAATCCCCCAAATCCCTCTTTATTCTATCCACTACCAATTTCATAAGTTCCAACCCACATGACCAAATTAATAGGGGAACTAGGTGGGGAGGTGAAATTATCTTAACTACTCAACTTTCATGCTAACTAAACTATGAGACCATTCAAAAAAACATGCATTGGAGGATTCCTTTAGCATTACAACTTCCAAGTTTAAACCAATGTACATTAAGGAAGAATAAAATATGAAATTCTTTTGTTAGTTTTGATAGACATACCCATACTAGAGTAAAAATCCTTAAGAATATTTAGATGCTTATTGAGATCATAGGGTCTCCTCAATATACAATAAATATAATAAACATAAAGAAGAATGATGATGACTATTCCCTCTAAATATGTGTTGAGACATCCCAACTTTTCAGAACAATCTTTTACTTGTTGATGTATATGTCAAAATGGGTAGTGGACACAAGACAACCTTTCTTAACTCCTTTATTAAAACTAATTTCTTCAAATTAACCCTTAGTTTTATAAATTCAATGAAGAAACATAGGATATTGCTTTTATTATTGCAACACTCATAATCAATGGTCCTAAGTGTAACAAGGTGGTCTATAATTAAATGATAGCTCCAAAATCTATCTTGGCCTTTATCTATTTTACCATGGATTTCTATCCATACACTGATCTTAATTTCTAGAACAATTTCATATAAATTAGCTAAAATAAGGCTAGTCATAATGGTCCTATATATTAAATGGATTATTTTTATCCCTAATTTTAAAAATATGAACAAAGAGGTTTTGTATTCAGGGTTTAAGGATACCCTACTTGAGTTCTAAATTGAAGAGATTGTGAATGTAAGGTATAAGAATAGGCCCTCCATTTATTAGGATTTTTTATTGGTAGCCTTCAACATCATTAATTTTCCCTTTACAATTCTCTTAACCCGAAACTCTATGTACTGTAAGGAAAAAAAAATCTTTAAAGAAAGGGTTTGAATATTTTCCATGACATTAAGGGATTAATAAATATTTTTGAGGTGGGAATTTTAAATACTCAAAGGAATCATATATTTTGAGGTGAGAAAATCTTGGGAGAAAATCCCTTTTTTCTCTTAAGAAAACTATGGATATATTGAGTTGGTTTGGCTCGAATCTAACCCCTATGACTCATCTAAGGAAGATATCACAACTGATGGATCCATATCCCCAACTAATCTGAAATATAACCAGGGTGTTTAAGCCTCTCAAAGGCTATAAATGGAGGCATTCTCATCATAAACAGGAAGAAATTAATCAACAAAAGTATTGTCATTATGATCATGGATGTTTTGAGAAAAGGGCTGAACTTGGAGAAATTGGAGAGGTTGTTGCAACAACATCTACAGATTGTAAGTGTCTTTTAAAGTTCTCATCATTATATACTTTTCATATTCCCTTCTAGTTTGTGTATATTTACATATGCTTGTCTAGTATGGATGAATTTGTTTTATCTATTATGGTAGAGTACGAGTTGCCTTTTTTCTCTTTTCTATCCATTGTTTTGCAGGTATCAATATGTGCGAACGAGTTTGGAGATAAAACACGAATTGGATCGGCAAGTAAAAACAATGGAAATAGGTGTGGTCACCTTTTCTCCTTCCCTCTTTTCAACTAGTTAAACAAATATCAAAGGGATGCTAGTGTCCATTTGTATCTTTTTGTTCTGGTATAGGGGTGATTAATCCAGTGGAATATCTTCCTATCCATAGGGGGAGTATTCTGTAACACTTTCCTATCTTTTGTTTCATGCTTGGTGGGTGTAAAATGCACTTAGAGGTTATAGTGGGAGTGGTTAGAAAACATGACCCATTGTCATGCAAGTACAATCCCACACAATTTTTTATTCCGCTAGTACAAAAAAACTGTACAACACTACTACCAAGACCATGAATACAAGTCATCCAATTGGATTTTAGCCACTTCATTATACCATTCCAAATTATTAGATCCTAGGAGCTATAGAGCTTGATCAACTCACACCTATACAAAATCTCAACCAAGTCTTTGGGGTTTATTTTGCATTTGATAGCTAAAACAAGGTCCCGATTTAGCCATATAGGATTAGGTTTGAAATCATTGCTTAAGATAATAGTTTGGTTATTTCATTTTCTAGAATTAAAGTGTCCTACAAAAATGATATTGACTTCATTACTCATCTTGTGTATATCTTGTTCTAAGTCATTGTAAGCATAATTTTTATATTTAATTTTTTTCTTATTAAAGGTAGAATTAATAGGTGGAGAATAACATATTTCTATATAAATATTCTTAGAATTAATATCCTAAATACATGTTGACATGTACTAATTGAAAGTGTATTTTTTGTGAATCCTAATATGAGGAGAAATGTTCTTATTTATGTAAAAATATATACCACCAATCCCTCATTAGCAGACCAATCACATGTCTTCAAAAACTAATGAGGGATCATTTCATAGCTCAACAACTCCCAGACTAACTGGGAAACCATCCATACTGATATTTTACCTACACTTGATCCCTTCTAGATTTCGAAACACAATTGCTTCATACCACTAAATCAATTCCCTTTTTGTAACGATTGAACTACTATTCATTCTATGGACATACTTCCATCTACTAAGATACATGGGAAACTAACTGTTGTACTCACCAGATCTCTAGAAAAATAGTTTGAGTATTGAATGTATCTGGGTCAATATTACATAACATTTCACTGCACTAATTTCAATGCACTATAACCTCTTTAATCTGATTTGGAGATTCTATAAACATTTATTTCACAAGTAAATAAAAATTTTAGTATTGTAGAAAATTAATCTATGCAAACTTCTCAAAAAGAACCCACAACCTTCCACACATTGATAAATATTATAGGTTAAGAACTACATTTAATAAAATATAGTTTGTAGCAAATGGTAAAACCATGGGATGGATACGAGAATTAGTAGCATGGTTTTTTAAAAACATTTCAATGTGACGTCTTCATGAGATAGAGTGTTGTGTTTATAAATAGAACATCCTTAATCATTGTGACATTATTGATCACCAATGTCCAACTTATTTTCACTAATTTGAGAGATCAGATCCACCTTTCTTCCTAGTCAATAAAAAATGTGCCTAAACACACTTCTGAAGACCAACTGTATTGTGTACGTGCACATATCATCTTGGCATATTATGGAAAATTCTGTGAGGATATTTAGTTTCTTATTGAGATCATAGGATCTTCTCAATAAAAGAACAATATCATTGGCATAAAGAAGAATGATGATGACTATTCCAGGTAGATATGTGCTAACACATCCAAACGTTTCCAACAAAAAAATTACTTGTCGATATATATGTCAAATTGGGTAGGGGACATGAGACAACATTGCTTAAAAATCCCATGTTACAATCGATTTCTTCTTAATAATCCTTAGTTTTATAAATTCAATGATTCAACATAAGATATTATTTTTATTATTACGACACTCCTCAACAATGATCCTAAGTGTAACAAGGTGGTCTATAATTGAATGATAACTCATAAATCTAGCTTGTCATTTATTTGTTTTTCTGTGTCTTGCTTGTGATACATTGATCATTTTTCTAGGATAATTTCATATAAATGAAATAAAATAAGGATAATCATAATATTCCTATAAGTAAATGGATCAGTTTTATCCCTACTTTTAAAATAAGAACAATTAGGTTTTTTATCAAGGGTTTAAGGAAACCCTGCTTGATTGTTAAATTGAAAGATCTTGTGAATGTAAGGGATTGGGATAGCCCCCCCCCCCGAATTTCTATGATTTATTCTTGGTATCCTTCAATGTTATTATATTTCCCTTTTACAAGCCTCTTAGCCCCAAAATCTATGTCCTACAAGGAAAACAAAATTCTCTATAGAAAGGGTTTGAGTATTGTCCATGACATTAAGGGATTCACAAATATTTTTAAGGTGGGAATGTCAATCCCAAAAAGGAATCATATATTTTTCCTTATTTTATGAGCTATAATTTACCTCTAGAATTTATTATGATCTAGGCTAGAGTGGTGTAAGAACTTCTCTTGCTTTGTACTTATAACATACCTTTTTTTAATTTTAATTAGGGATTTGTACCTATTTATCTTGTTGTATTTTACATAATCATTAGAATAACCCCTAATGGTTTTTATAGAAATATGACACTCTTTAACATACCAAAGGTTCGTCATTCAACTTACCTTTTTACTTCATACTTGTATAGTGAAATTTTTAATGGAAGTAGAGAGGACTAATGAAAATATTTGTCAATAATGTTCAATATTGTCCTTAACAAATAGGATATTTAATTCATTATTTAAATTATTTATAAAAATACAATATTTATTTTTGTTAAACATTAAGCGATTTCCGTTATTATAATTCTCTTATATGGGGATTTTTTGAATGGAAAATTTTCGAGTTAGGATTCAATGTTTATGATCTAAGTTGAGCTCATGGTTGTTTATTATGTCAAAATTTACTATTAGGTTATAAATGGGATTTGAGATGTCATATAATGTACAACACTACTACCAAGCCCATAATACAATTCATCCAATTGGGTTTTAGCCACTTCATTAGACCATGCAAATTATTTGATATGAAAAATTGTAGATGTTTATCAACTGAGACTTGAACAAACTCTCAACCAAGTCGTTGGAGTTGATTTTGTATTTGATAGCTAAAACAAGGTCCTCATCTAGCCATAGAGGATTAGGTTTGGAATAATTTCTTAAGATAATGTCTTGGTTATTTCTTTTTTCTAGAATTAAATTTTCCTAGAAAAATGATATTTCCTTCATTTCTCATTGTATGCATATCTTGTTCTAAGCCATTGTAAGGAAAAAATTTATCTACATTTTTTTTCTTATGAAAGGTAGAATTAATAGGTGCTAAATAACATATTTATATATAAATATTCATTTAATTCATATATTAAATATACATTGACATGGATTGATTGAAAGGGTCTTTCTTGTGAAGCCTAATATGATGAAAATGTTTCTTATTTATATAACAATATATGCATCCAATCCCTCTATGATAGGATCCCTTGTGACATATTTACCACAAGGAAAATCATTCTATGTTAGGGATCGTGGGTTCTTTATGCTTACAAGTTTCAACAAGAAATATAATAGCATTTTTACTTGGTATCCAACTGAACATTGGACCATTGCTCCATGAAAATACACTATGATTATGAGAGAGGATGAAAAGTGTCCCAAATTCCTATTTATTATTATCCTTTTGATCTCTATCCCTAATAATAGTTCTTATAGTTCTAATTATTTCCAATTTTCCTTCATACCTCCAATTTCTTTTACCTTTTAAACTTCCCTAATTTAACTTACTTCTAGACTGAGGTCTTCATTTATAAATATTCCTAACCCTTTTAGAATTGGAATTTTATTGAGTATGCCACATTTATGTCCATTATAGATTAACTTAACATGAATTGACATATTTCTATTCTTAATTATTTTTCTTCACCTCTTTTCTTGTATGAGACAATTTGTTTGAATTTGTAGCTTGTTTTGTAGTCCATCCTTGACACGAGTTAACATGTCCTCTTCTTTATCCTCTTTCAAACAAAAAAGTATCATAGTTTATGTATTAGGATAAGGATAATGCTTAATGTCTCTTTTTTTTAAATCACTAAGAATTATCAAACAAATTAAAAATAAAATATTAAATAAATAAAAATAATGAAACTAATATTATTCAAATATGGTAAAAATGGAAAGAAGGAGGTCATAAGTAATAAAACTAAACTTACTTTTATTGGAAAATTTTCCCCAAATCTAGTAGGAATTTTGTTACAAAATACAGTTTTGATTAATTCATGAGAACTTTGATTAGAGAAATTCTCCCTTAAATGTTTTAGCCCATTTCAAAACAAACCATATTAGTGGAATTTCTAAAAAAACTAGTGCATCAAAGATGAACTTTTCCTTTCCCAAAAAATAATTAAAATGAACTTAAGAAAGATATCAAGTTTGTCCACATATTTACTCACTCTCAAATAAAAATAACATATTTTTATGGTTTCCTTTACACATCAAATCATGAAGGATAATTAAATTATAAAAATAAGTACAATTGTATTTTATAATATAATTGTTAGAGTATGTTTAAAGAAAATGAGATTCATCTTTAATATATTTGTATCATAAATTTTACTAGATACCTTATACCAAGGTGTATTTTAGTTAGTATTATAACCAATTTCATTATCTAAGTCATGAACATCAACCCTATTTGAGCAATATTATTTTTGTTTTTAATTTTCACAATGTTCATAAAGTAGTTTTGATAATCTAAATTAGGATGTATAAAATCTTCATAGTATTTCCAATGCTTTTAATGAATGATTTGATTGGAATATTAAGACTTCTCTTTAAAATTTGTAATAATAATGATAATTATAATTATAATAATATTTGTTATGTTTATCTCAAGGTGTAACGACCCCTCTGTTGCATCAACAATTAGTGATGTACAAAAGAGGTATATATATATTGAAAAAATGTTAGTACAAGTGAAAATGCATCATAACATGTATTAATAACTACACAATCAATTTCATCACAATCAACTGAAAGAAACATCACTATTATTCAATCAATTGTATCTTATAAAGATAACAATGTTAAGGATGATTTTAGGGGCTAAATTTCACTCATGGGCTATTTTTTCGTGGTTTTTCCCAAAAAATGATTCGCTATTCTAAAAATGATTCGCCCAAATTCTATAGGATAAAATTATTTTAACTTAAAAATTGCCAAAATTGTATACAAATTATATAAAATTCTTGGAAATTTGAATACTTTTACAAAAATATCACCAAACATTTAATAGTTGGCATTTCAAGGATTGGTAAGATTCGCCAAGGTTTCTACATTTTAAAATAAATTTCCATCCTTAAAATCATCCATGGATAACATAAGGAATCTACTCGCCCAACCTATCCTGCATGGTTAGGACCTCTAAGACACATAAGCAACACTCAAGTCTAGGATTCATCCGATTGATTTTGACCACTTAAGGTCTCATGACTGGCAATTGTTCTAAGCAACACAGAAGTCTCTAATTCCCATTAATTCAATCATACACCGCTACTCAAAACTATAATTATCATTATACTTAACCATCAATTCATCATAGTGCAAATAATAATCTACTCTATTTAATCAATCTTCAAGCAACATTGAGTATAAATGAGTAAGAGGCTTTTACATAAAGAATAATAACCCAAAGAGCATAAGTAAAATATTAGTCTCATGTATCTCAACTGTGCATCTTCATAGTAAGGAATATCTTTTAAGAATATATATCAAAAATTTAAAGGATAACATTATATATTTGTTTGCAAGAAACCACAAGAAGATCAATCTTATTAAGAAATACATTAAATTTAGATGCTACTTTGCATTATGTATCCAATTTATAAAACTAATAAAAATAAATCATAAATAGCAACCAATAAGAAGTTTAATGCTTGCATATCCATTTTAAAAGAATTAATAGGTTCAATCATAACATGCAATATGGAAAGATTCCAAGACTACTTTACATTTCCATTCTAAGAAACTATAAGAAGTTCAAACCCATAATTAAGAATTAGATAAGATAAATTATATGTTATATTTCATATCCACATATAAGGAAAAGTAAAGAAGATAAATTTTCATTTAAACAATAAAAATAAGGACCCAATGTTGACTTATAAACCCAATTAAAAAAACTAAAGGAAAACCCTACAATAATATAAGAATCCAATGTCAACTTACAACTCTATTCAAAGGTATTAAGGAAGACCAAATATTATTTCAACCATATGTATGAATGCAATTGCTATCTTAAAAATTCATTAAAGGAGTTAAGGGAAGACCAATCTTATGATTAACAATAAAAGGTATTCATATGCTAAATTACATCTCCAAGTAAAGAAACAAAAAGGAGTTATGAGATCTATCCCTACCCCTAATCTGGTGTGCAAAAAAATATGAAATTTGTTACAGACCTCAATATGTCCCTCCATCCATGCCTTAATCTGTCCCTCAATCTAGACCTTAATTCGACCCTCAATCCAGAACTTAATCCGACCCTCAATTTGACACTTAATCTGGTCGTGGATCTGACACTAATTTCTAATAATTTATTAATTTTATAGATTTCGAGGAAGGGACAATAAATTTGATGCAAGGTCTATCAAGAAGTGGTAGTGATAGGTAAGAGGTGAGTGAATATGCATATGCCAAGCCAATCATACATTTGCAAACTCACCCTTCTTGGTGTTAACTCTACAAATGTTATCATTGTTTTAAAATGTATAAAATCAATACAAAAACAATTAACTGGAAATGGGAAAACTAGACATGAATAGATTAAATAAAACTATTATTTTCAAGAGAGACATTTCCATATGGAACTTAATCCAACACCTTATCCGACCACTGATCCGACCCTTGATCCCGACCTTGGAACGAAACTAAATTTCTAAAAAAATCAAAATTAAAATTTACAAGCAGTGAATCGATTTAGGAATGGTTAAGCCTTAAGGAATGAACAGTAAATAGATACAGAGGCACTCATTAAGGTCAATTTAATTGTTATATCCCCAATTTCGTTCCACGAATTATAATACTTAAAAATTAAAATTCAGAAAAATAAAACTAAAGAGAACAATAAATGCTCAATTAAATTCTAGGATTGTTTCTAAAATACAACAAAGGAAATAAAAAACTGTGACGACCCCATTGTTATGACTACATGTGACGCAACACAAAAGAATTTTTTTTTCTTTAAGGATGACAACAACGACAACAGTTAAACAACGCAACTTGACTATGAACACAATGCATGCAGATCAGGCAATAGACAACAAGTCAGCATATTAGCACATCAAACAACTGGATGAAACATGTGATAATCAATAGACAGATAAAATGACTACCCGCCCGACACAAGAAAGACAATGCCTACAAGTGAAAGGACAACATCACAATCCTAGCACAACGACTTCGACGACCAATAACTAGTAACCTCTATGATGCACAACCAATTGCATTAAGGCATCATAGAACCAAGTACCAACATCATTTACAATGAACAATGCCCACATCGGGAAGAAGAGACTCCTAACAAGTTATCATTCACATCTATCTATCAGGGCACGCAATGATCCCCTCATCAAGAATCACGTCATCACAAGGCGATAGGCATGATAGTCACCAAGGCGCAACATAACATATCTAGACTAGTATCCGAAGAAAAATCCAATGCGCTAGGAGACCGAATTAACTGTCCAACATGAAGACTATACCCAAGCACCCAATCAGCAAGTCAACAATACGCAAGGGAAATCTGACTACTAAACAATCATACATCATAATAACTTCCTAGCGCAACAAATTCTATGCAAACATACATCAATCTGTACACATTAAAAATAATTATTATCAAAACAAATAGTTCCTTGTAACTATTTTCCAATTCCAATATCAGATAAGTATTTTCCTAAGGATGAATTTGTTATCCTTTAAACTAAAACAAATATGAAACATGTATTTTAAAACAAAGTAAAACATGTCTTTTAAAACTGAATATGCTATCTTTTAGACTGAAACAATATAATAAAATTGCTATCTATGGAACGCATATAGGATCTATATAATGAAATCATTATTTAATGGAACACAGATAAAATCACTATCTATATGATCTATATATTCATATTACTGTATTTTTTGTATTTATTACTGTATTTATTGGTAATTATTATTGTATTCAAATCGTTGTCTAATCATTGACTATCAATATGCTATCAATCGTTGTCAATATGCTATCACCTAAATATTAGTAAAATCGTTGTCAACATGCTATCAGTATGCTATAAATAAATCGTCATTAATAAAATATGCTATCAATATGATATTAATAAAATCGTTGTCTTTTAAACTATATGATTCATTGTCCTTTAAACAATACATCGATTTAAACAATCAATTATATCGTTGTCTTTTAAACATGATTAACAGATATAAAAAGGAATTTAGCAAGAAGTTAAAATATGTATCGTTGTCATGATATCGTTGTCTTAAAAAGGTTAACAAATATAAGATAATTTAGCAAGGAATTAAATATGTATCTTGTTGTTGACAATCCCCATTGTTGTTTATTAAAAATGAATTAACAATTATAATTGAAATAACAAGGAATTAACAATAATTAGATCGTTGTCTAATTGAAATAAAATGTTGACTAGCAATGGCATCGATGTCCAACATTCATTCGCTGTGCAGTTACATTTTTAAAAAGAATTTAAAAATCTACAAATTTAACCTCTGCCCACAATTTCACTGTGTTAAATACATTTCAAAAGGGAGATAAAAACTCTATCAAACGAATTCTCCACCAGGTAAAATCGTTGTGGTAAATGCATTTAAAAAGGGAGATAGAAACTCTATCAAAACGAAATTTTTGTCAGGTAAATTCGTTGTGGTAAATGCATGTAAAAAGGAGATATGAACTCTATCAAATGAAATTTTTGCCAGGTAAAATCCTTGTGGTAAATGCATGTAAAAAGGAGATATAAACTCTATCAAGAAGAATTTTTTTCCGGGTAAATTCGTTGTGGTAAATGCATGTAAAAAGGAGATATTAACTCTACCAAAATGAAATTTCTTCCAGGTAAAATCGTTGTGGTAAATGTATGTAAAAAGGAAATATAAACTCTATCAAAACAAAATTTCTGCCAGGTAAATTCGCTCTGGTAAATGCATGTAAAAAGGAGATATGAACTCTATCAAAACGAAATTTATGGCAGGTAAAATCACTGGGGTAAATCTGTAATAAATATATATTAAATACGTTGTTATAGTATATAAAATCACAGTCACTATATCTTACAATAGCAGTCACTATATCTTAAAAACGCAGTCAATATATTAGATTTCATTCAATACATGTAAATCGCAGTCAAAATACCAAACCAATCACTGGGATTCATCATTAAACTCGCAGAGATGATACCAAACAAAGTGTTGGGATTTATCAATAAAATCACAGAGGTTATACCAATCAAGCGCTCAGTAATATGACAAGAAATCATAGAGATAAAGCGTAGAGATAATCAAACAAAAACACAGAGACTAATCGATTAGAGATGAATCAAACAAAAATGAAGAGATACTTAGCACAAGAAGGTGCAAGACTAATCATTTGACAATGGATCAATCAAAACGCAAAGACACTCATTCATAAGAAGGCGCAAAGAATTGAGATTAATCATAAGATAAAAATGCAGAGATAAGTAAGGGTTTGATAACTGGGAGAAATGTATCCTTCACTTATTATCCATGCATAGGAAAGTAGGGCATTTGAATCTATAAGTATTCAAACACCGAAGTGACGACCATCAATTTGGCTCCTGGCCAACTATTCAGGCACGTACTAATAACTAAATGGATAAGGGAAAGAATATAAAAACTCAAATTTTTCTTCACGTTAATCAATAAAAACAAACGCAAATAAGTCATTGCAATCAGAGGTTGAGTTCTCCATGGGAAATCAATTCAGAATACAACAAGCAAGGGGATTACAAATATCATAGGAAAGTAGATGTAAGAAATCTCATGGCAATGAAATCTTCAACTGAGCACATAAAATAACATGTGTAAATTAAATTTCATTGCAAGTAACAACTTTAACAAGCGTACCTTAGCCAAACGTGAATGCTCTGAAATTGTTGTCTCGCGCGCGCTCCGTCAAGATCCCGCTTTCCAACTGATGTGACCTCATTGGTACC
Organism: Picea engelmannii; assembly: GCA_009831015.1. NCBI lineage: Eukaryota > Viridiplantae > Streptophyta > Pinopsida > Pinales > Pinaceae > Picea > Picea engelmannii. Next base: position 126,825 of record ML781629.1, on the reverse strand, counting down.
TCCCATCCAATGCTAGGGGTAATCTTCTTCCCATGCACACAATACCAGAGAATGTTATCACCCATCTCACCTCGCAAGGTTGAGATACCACTCGTTACCCGAGATGGGTATCCCAGCTTCCACAAGAGAAAGTTCAGTCAAGATAAAATTTCAGCAATGTAACGTTACACAAGACAAATGATGATCCATACTCCTCATTTGCCATATCTTTTATAGAGTTTCCTAGTAATTAGTTTCCCAAAATTCTCATTAGATTCCTTTTTCATTAAATTAATTAGGAAAAATCTCCCCCGTACACATGTCGATCGATCCCCTAGTTGCACCAGAAAATCAATTTTATTAATTAATTAAATATTCTTATTTCCCTCACCCACCTAAATCATTCCTAAAAACACTCCTCAATGTCCCAAAATTCCCTTACACTTCTTAAATGACTTACGCCTTACGTAATTCCTAGTTGACTTCGAAATTAAAAATTTCTAAAGGGAAGATTCCTTACTAAGTTAGACATTCAACTTTTTCCTTATGTTTTCCCTTTTCTTTAAGCTTCCCTTTTTCTTTAAGTTTCCTAATTCTTTTAAGTTTCCCCCTTTTTCCTTTTTAACTAAAAATCAATTTAGCAAGTGTATATAAAACGACCCTTTTACCCTTTTTCCATTTTAATTAAAAATTAACTTAGCAAGTGTAGATAAAACAACCCTTTTACCCTTTTTTCATTTTAATTAAAAATTACTTTAGCAAGTGTAGATAAAACAACCATTTACCCTCTTTTCTTTTTAACTAAAAATTAATTTAGCAAAAGTACATAAAAACAACCATTACCCCCTTATTTAAAATTAATCCTCCATTATAATTTTGACTTTAATAAATAATTTTGAATTTCTTACCCCCCTTATTGTTACATGTTTATTTATTAATTTATTTATTTTACCACAAGTTCTACTCAGTCCTAGGTTTTAATTTCACTAGGTTGGGCAACATTTTTATTAGGAAAAAAATGTTTTTAAATATTACTTCTCACATCATTCATTTTAAGGACGACAATTTATTCACTTACCAGTTAAAATCGTGACGTGCCCTTGAGGATGCACTAGGTGCTCCAAGGGTGCCACTCACATCTTTCGTTTTCCTTGCACAACGTGCCCTTCAGGATGCACTACGTGCTCCAAGGGTGCCACTCGACTCTTGAATGACTTTGGTAGATGTCAAACCCCTAAAGTCAATACTCCACTAGGTGATCTTGTGGGAGACTAAGGGCCTCTAAGGAATAATACGCCTGCCTTATTGCACTTCCCTTATAATCATCGTGACTGACTGTCACAGTCTACCCTCATGGCATCATGGGTCTTATCGAACTAGGTAATCATTAACCTACATTTCGAGCCACACTGGGAGTGCTAGTAGGCTGTGGCAGGGTTTCTGCCACACCTCTCCCTCAAATTCTTTGGTTGTTGTACGTGACCCCTTTACTCCATAAGTGACTCTCGTCAGCAAGCTATCATTAGACTGCATCCATCAACGAATCATGTCAGAAATAATAATCAATCATGATAACATCTAATCATATGTGCATATGTCACATCAACAACATTCAGACCAAAAAATCCACTCCCTGAATCAATCTAGAGTCTAAGGGGTATCATCAATGCCTCTGCATCCTCAATGTACAAATTCCTACACACTCAGGAGAACCCAGTCAATAATACTTATCTACGTAAATACAATCAAAATAATAAATCATCAAATCCATCATATCTCATAATCATAATCGACACGAACAATAGTATAATAACCCGGATCACTTGCAAGAAAGTGTCCTCAAAGAATAAGCTCGCTCAGTGTGCACAAGAGAGAGATGTTACATACACCCCCTCTTGGTCTAAACTTCATCCTGAATTTTCATAGTATATAAGTGTCGAAATAAAGTGTATCACAATTGTATCATAAGTCTATCTATCAAACAAAAATGGAAACTTTTGACGCGTATCATATGCGTCCTCCCAGGTCGTCGAGTGCGAACTATAGTTGTCCCATTGGACCTTGACCTAATCTATTGTTTGACGTCGTAGTTGTCAAATTCGATGGTCCAGAATGTGGATTGGCTCCACCTTGAGCACACCCTCATCAGATACCTACAGGGAACACATGTCAATAACATGTGTAGGATCACTAATATAATGTCTCAAAACAGATACATGAAAAACATTGTGCATATGCCTCAAAGAATCAGGCAAGGCCAGTCGATAGGCCACGAACCCCTTATTTTCCACAATATAAAAAGGTCACACGAACCTAGGGGATATTTTATCACCCTTTCCAAAATTATCGAAATCTTATGCAGTTTCACACGCAAGAAGACTCGATCACCAACTTCGTAACTATGGTCGACACGATGCACATCGACATAACTCTTATGTCGATCCTATGCTTCCTTGATCCTTTGTCTTATTGTTTTCATTTGATATTCCATTTCTTGGATCACTTCTGGTCCCACCAAGACCCTATCCTCAAGACAATCCCAACTCAAAGGCTTCTAACATGGTTGCCCATAAAGAAACTCTAAAGGCGCCATCTTAATGGTGCTTTGATAACTGTTGTTATATGTGAATTCTACCAGTGGAAAGAATTATTCCCCTCTTCTGTTGGTCCATCACATACATACGCAACATGTTCTCCAAGATTTGGTTTGTTCGTTCTGTCTTCCCATCTGTCTCCAAAGGATACGCAGTACTAAAGTTAATTTGGGTTCCCAAGGCCTCTTGGAAACTAGTCCAAAATTGTTCAGTAAACACTGATCCTCAATCTGATATAATCCTCTTAGGCACGCCATGCAGCCTCACAATATCACTGATGAAAACTCTAGCTATGTTAGGTGCCTAATACGTCGTATGCACAAGAATAAAATGAGCACTCTTCGTCAAAGTGTCAGCTACCACAAACATCTAGTCGTGTCTCCTTGCCATCAGTGGCAATCCAACAATGAAATCCATCAAAATGACCTCTCATTTCGATTCTAGAATCACATATGGTTGTAGTAATCCTATCGAATGTCTATGTTTAGCCTTCACCTGCTGACATTCTAGACATCTTGCCATGTAGTTGACTATGTTTTCCTTCATTCCTTTATAGAAGAATAAGGGTTTGAGGTCTACCCTCATCTTCGTGAGTGTTGGGTGAGCCATGTACATAGTTCTGTGAGCCTCATTTAAGATCAAACTTCTCAACTCGTCGTTGGGAGGTACGTAAATTTGAATTTTAAATCTCAATAATTCATCGTTGTCCATAGTAAATCCTTCAATTTTTGGTACCATCATTGTGTTTTGTCGGATAAAATCCTTGACTTCTTTGTACTATTCATTGTCAAGTTGTAAGGTTATAATCTTTTAACGTAAATTCATCTGAAGAGGCATAACTGAAAAGATGTGTGGTCTTCGACTCAACTTATCTTCCACTCTGTTCACTATTCCATTTATGTAAGTAATATCGAAATTGAACTCGCTAAGAAATTTCGACCAACGTCGTTGTCGTGCGTTCAATTCGCTTTGCATAAAGATGTGTTGTAGTCCACAGTGGTTTGTTTTTAGTTCAAATTTTCATCCAATAAGGTAGTGTCTCCAAACTCTGAAGGCATAAACAATGGCTAACAACTCCAAATCGTGTGTCGCATAGTTCTCCTCATGCCTTCTCAACTTTCTTGAGATGTAAGCAATGACTCAACCATATTGCATCAAGACTCTGCCTAAGCCTTCCTTGGATGCATCAGTTCATACCAAGAATTTTGTGTCCATGTCAGGGACCTTTAGTATCGATGTTGTCGTCAATAGATCCTTAAGCCTCCGAAATTCCTCCGCACAATTCTCGGTCCAAACAAAATTCTTGTTCTTCTTCTGCAATTCCATAATCGTATTTTCTATCTTCAAAAAACCCTCGAGAAACTGTCGATAATATCCTGCTAAACCCATGAAGTTGCACACTTCGGGGACATTTGTCGGTGCAGGCCATTCCATAATAGCCTCGATCTTTGTTGGATCCATGATGATACCTTCGTCGAAGATGACATGCCCTAAGTAGTGAATCTTCGATTGATAAAACGAGCATTTAGACAATTTCCCATATAATTTATTCTCTCGCAGACACTGTATTACCAAGCATAAGCGCTTTTCATGCTCCTCCATCGTCTGAGATTAAGTCAAAATATTGTCAATGAATACTTGGATGAACTTTTCCAAGTATTCGCGGAACACCCCATTCATCAAAATCATAAATACCCCAGGGGCGTTTGTCAGTCCAAAAGGTAAAACTGTAAACTCATAATGTCCAAAACTCATCTTAAAGGTGGTCTTAGGGATGTCATCCTCCTTGATCTGTAACCGGTGATACCCTGATCACAAGTCAATATTTGAAAACATCGTCGTGCCTTTCATCTGATCGAACATATCATCAATCCTTGGCAATGAGTATTGAGTCTTGATCATTGACTTGTTCAATTGATGGTAGTAAATGCAGAGTCTCCATGACCCATCCTTCTTTCGTATGAAAATAATAGGCACACCCCACGGTAACACACTAGGACATATAAGTCTCGGGTCCAACAACTCCTTCAGTTGCATTTTCAACTCCTGTAACTTCAGGGTCAACATCCGATAAGGAGTTCTTGCTATCGTTTCAATCCTCGATTTTAGGTCTATGGTAAATTCCAATTCCCTCTCTGGTGGCATCCTCGGTAAATCCTCAGGGAAGATGTCCACGAACTCTCTCACCACCAGAAGGTATTCTATACCTTCTTCTACTCCCTTCTCATTTAAAGCAAGGATCGTATAAATCTTACATCCCTTGCGCATTCTCTTCTGTAGCTGCAAGGAAGAGATGAACCTCAGGGAAACTGTTCCAACCTACAATCACGCATCTTTTTCCCTCATCATCAACCAAGCTCAACCATTTTGTATTATAGTTGAGTATTGCCTGATGTGATTCCAACCAGTCCATACCAATCACGATGTCATAAGATCCTAAGATCATGATGTACAGGTTGGCCCTGGTGACAAACTTTACTAGGTTAAGGCTAAATCTCGTAACCTTCCCCCCATCCTTTTATTTGGCTCCCGAAGCCATTTCTACAAAACAAAACTCATCCTATTCAACTACCTTTACCTTAATTCTTTTTAACGCTGCCCCAGAAATGAAACTCTTTGTAAGGCTTGGATCTATCAAAATAATAAGGGTCTGGTCAGCGATGGTACCTGACATCTCGAGCATAGTCGATTGGTGGTCTTTCTGGCATTTATTCACTGCTACATGAATCTGATGGGCCTTTCCCAAATCTCCCATGATAGTGGGTTTGGCTGATCCATATGATCTAGTCCTCTCCATTGGGCAGTCGTGTTGGTAATGTGGCTCCCCACATTTCTAACACCCTTTCTTCGGTCCAGTACTCCTGGTACCCGAAGTAGAAGCTGATGGCCCACTGGCCTGGAATCCTGGTATGTTCTGTTGAACAGACCTAAACTATTTTTGTTGCGGTCGACATTGTTGCTGGTGTTTTGGTCCTTGGTAAGGAGTTTGGTGTTGAGGCATTAGTCACCAAGGTGTAGTGAAATTGGATCCCCTCTGGAAGCCATGATATCCTAGTGAAAGTCTAGCTAGTGTCTAATGTTGTTGTGCACTAGATGACACCTACCCTGCTGGTCTCGCTAGAGTCCTACTCTGAACCCCATTGATAAGCTCCTCCTCTGCTATGAGGGCCTACTGAAAAGCATCATGCAAGGTATGAGGCATCAGAATCCTAACCATTGCATGAATTCTTACATTAAGGCCAAACAAGAACCTGTTGACCTTAAGTTTCTTGGTATTCAGGTACAGAGCATACTGAAGAAACTCCATAAAATGGGCCTCATACTCGTGCACAGTACGGTCACCCTATCACAAGGCATTGAACTCGTTGAGCTAACGCTCAATGAATTCCTCCAATATATACCTCTCTTGGAACCATTCCTCAAACAATTCCCATGACACGTCTTTGACGACCATGTTCAATTGTGGCAGGAGCGTCTTCCACCATAGAAGAGAGCTCCCCTTCAGTTGAAAGACCGCCATGCAGACCTTCATGTTGGAGGTATAGTGATGAAATGAAAAGAACATTTCCATATTCTCCAACCATGCCTCGGTAGATGCGTCATCTGAGGCACCAAAGAACTCAGAAAATTTGACCTTCTCGAGTTCGCGGTGAATGCTACCAGTAATGACTGGAACACGTGGTGGACCCTCAGGGGGTGTCGATGCCCTAGCCTCATCTCTATCCAAACAGATGATCAATTCCTCAGACATCTGCTGAAAGGACCTCATCAGCCCAACCACATCACCCACCGCTATCTATTGCTTCCCGACAACCTGTTCATCTCCCTAGGGATTAGACCCCTCAGGCATGGATGCTACTGGGGGCATCTCACCTCCTCCCCTAGCACCCCATTGTCTACCTCTGTGGTGCCCTCTAACCATGATTACCTACATGAATACAAGTCAACTTAATTAGAAACATTATAATCAATTATCAATCAACGGGAGTTGTTGTGATCCCAAGTCACGGGGCGAACTGGATCCAATACCATATGTAACAACCCCATTGTTACAACTACATGTGACGCAACATAAAATCAATTTTTTTTGTTTTAAGGAGGATGACAATAAAGACAAAATTTAAACAATGCAACTTGATGATGAACACAACGCATGCAGATCAGGCAACAGACAACAATGACTCAACATACTAGCATATCATAGAACTGGATGAAACATGCGATAATCAATAGACAGATGAAACGACTACCTACCGACACAAGAAAGACAACGCCTACAAGCGAAAGGACAACATCACAATCCCGACACAACAGCTTCGATGACCAGTAACTAGCAACCTCTACGGTGCACAACCAATCACATTAAGGCATCACAGAACCAAGTACCAACATCAATTACAACGAACAACACCCACATTGGGAAGCACAGACTCCGGCGAGGTTATCATTCACATATATCCATCAGGACGCACAATGATCCCCTCTTCAGGAATCATGCTGTCACAAGGTGATAGGCGTGATAGTCACCAAGGCACAAGATAACATATCTAGACCAGTATCCCAAGAAAAATCCAATGCGTTAGAAGACCGAATTAACTGTCCAACATGAAGACTATACGCAAGCACCCAATCGGCAAGTCAACAAGACACAAGAGAAATCTGACTACTGAAAAATCATACATCATAATAACTTCTTGGCGCAACAAATTCTATGCAAACATACATCAAATTGTAGACATTAAAAATAATTATTATCAAAACAAATAGTTCCTTGTAACTATTTTCCAATTCCAATATCAGATAAGTATTTTCCTAAGGATGAATTCTCTATCCTTTAAACTGAAACAAATATGAAGCGTGTCTTTTAAAACAAAATAAAGCATTCCTTTTAAAATTGAATACGCTATCTTTTATACTGAAACAATATAATAAAATTGTTATCTATGGAACACAGGTAGGATCTATATAATGAAATCGTTATTTAATGGAACGCAAATAAAATTGTTATCTACAATGGGGGAAAGACTCACTTCTATGAAGAGGATAGGATATGATAGTGTGTATTGTCATTAATTCTAAGATTATAAATTATAAAATGCTTTTGCATTTTCTATATATTTCTCCATGATTATCTACAGATGTTGTAGCCCCAAATTCACAACCATATAAAATAATAGGAGTGACAAGAGTCTCAAAGAGGATTTTATTCTTATTCCAAATCCAAAGGATCGCTGATTTACAACTATTTTCAAGGCCATAATAATAATTCCACCCTCCATTTATCATTTTCTCAATGCTATAATTCCAGTTAATCTTGTAATGAATATCAATTCCAAGATATTTGTGTGAAGTCTCCTCCAAGATATTATTGTCATACTTGAAAATAGCATGAGTAATCTTTTTGGATTTGATTATCATAATATTTTTTTTCCAGTATTAATAGGCATACCTATACTAGAGAAAAAATCCTTTAGAATATTTAGTTTCTTGTTGAAATCATAGGGACTCCTTGAAATAAGAACAATATTATCAACATAAACAAGAAGGATGATGACTATTCTAGCTAGAGATTTGTTGACGCATCCTACTTCTTCCACACAACCCTGTTACATGTCGATGTATATGTCAACATGACGGTTAGGGGAAAATAGACAACCTTTCTTAACTATAATATTATGATTAATTTATTTTGAATAACCCTCAGTGTTCTAAGACATGGAAACACCATTTTCATATAGACTTATCACAGGAACTCTCAACTCAAAAGGAATTGTTACCTCTTCTAATCTATTCGAGATCTTAGTTCTAGGAACTATGTAAAATGTTTTTCTAAAGTAATTGAAGGAACACAAGAGATTGGTATTATTATTGTAGCACTCATCAGCAATGATCTTAAGCACAACAAGGTGGTCCATAGTTGAATGATAGCTCCTAAATATGGCCTGGCCTTTAACTCTTTTTCCATGGATTTATAACCATATGTTGTTTTTATTTTCTAAAACAATTTCATATATCTTGGATAAAACATGGATCATCATAATGGCTCTATAATTACAAGGATTTTTTTTATACCCACTTTTAAAAATAGGAACAATGAGGTTTTGAATCTAGGGTTTAGAGAAACCCTACTTAATTTCTAAATTGAAGAACTTGTGAATGTAACTCCAATGGTTGTGAGAAAATTTGTTACTCTCCCCACCTTGATAATAATAATTAAAAAAAAAAAACTCTATGATCCATTTAAGTAAAATTTAAAAAAAAATCCAAATATATATA
>ML781629.1:95901-117806 GCA_009831015.1 Picea engelmannii | reverse complement strand
GATATGTATTCCATCAAATATATAAAAAATAAATAAAATTGAAAAAAAACAGCAACAAATAAATAAACACAATGCACTAAAATGGTAGCAAGTGTTCCTAGAATCACCCCTCCTTCTCAAAACCCACACATGCACACCCACCCCTCCCAAGCCCCCCTCTCCCTACGCTTGAGCTGCATTGAAGGAGTGGTGGGCCTACCCATTAGAGGAGTGGCCCTACTGCTCCACTAATAATTGGTCACATGGGGAGGGAGGGGTTGGGTTGGGCAGGTCAGTGTGGGGGATCAAGAGATGGAGGGGATAATTTTGGGAACTATCCCTAGCCCAATTGCATTGTGTTTTTTCTTTTGTTTCTTTTTTTTTAATATTTTTTTTCTTTTTTTTGTTTGCTAGCATGTTCGTTACCTACAAGACTAGCATGTGGTCTAAGAAACTGTGATCCAATGGAATATAAGCTATCAAAATTATGTGGGGATCGCAACCAACCTAGGCCACACCAACCCTTAACACAATTGGATTTTTTTTGGCTGTCTTCTCCCTACTACCATGAGTTTCGAACCTTGGCCTCCTTACAGAATGAAACTCTTGAAATCCAATTGCGCTAGCAGGATTTGACAATTTGTTTTTTTCCTTTTAGTGTGTGTGTGTGTATTATGATGAATTTTTTTAATTAAAAAGAGCATAGTGGTTTTATAAAAAAAATGTGTATTTTTAAATTTAAAATACACTTTTTTTTTTGTTCAATAGCGTGTCCGTTACCTACGGGACTAGACTATGTTCTAAGAAACTATGACCCAGGAGCATCTAAGCCATCAAAATCACTCGGGGATCGCCCCTGACCTAATCCACACCAACCCTTAACATGGATGGATATTTTTGGGTGTCTCCTCTCGACTACCACAATTTTCGAACCTTGGCCGCCTTACTGAACAAAACTCTCAAAATCCAATCGTGCTAGCAGGATTTGACAATCGAAAATATACTTTAAAAATAACAATATATTAAAAAAGGGGTTGTTCCCCTCGGTTAAGGGTTATTATTATTATTTTTGTTTTTTCTTCTCTATTTTTTCATCTTTTGATTTTTTAATCTTTTGTTAATTATTTTTCTTGCAATCACACTAAACTTTTAGGCCATGGTTTCAAAATTGTTCTAATTTTATGATTAAAAAATGGGGTGCTACTACCAGTGTACCACTTTTTTATTTGAGGGTTGATTTTAAGAATTTTTTCACAATTGTATCGATTGTTAAAACTATGGATTTCAGAGAAGCGATAATTAGGTAAAATTAGCAAAAACATGTGACCTCTAAAAATGAGACTTTTTAGGGTTGTCTTCAAGTTGATAACTATGTTTTATTATATTTTGGGAACTTTAGATATTAGTGAAGTTGAACCCAAACAAATTCTCAACCAATTCTTCAAAGTTTCTTTTGTATCTACTAGCTAAAACAAGATCCCCATCTAGACATAGAGGATTAGGGTTTGAATCATCACTTAAGATAATAGTTTGGTTAGTTCCTATTATAGCATTAAATTATCCTAGCAAGAGGATATTACTTTCATTTCTCAACCTGTGAATATCACATTCTATGGCATTGTAAGGGAATTTTTATATAGATTGTTTTTGTTATAAAAGATAGAACTAATATGTGAAAAATAGCATATTGCTATAGAAATATTCTTGTCATTAATATCTAAAATATTCATCCATGTGTAATAATTGAAAGGATATTTCTTGTGAAGCCTAATATGAGGAAAAATGTTATTTTGTATGTATCAAGATATGCCTCCAATCTCTTTGTGGTAGGATCACTTGTTACATACTGACCACAATTCAAACCCTTCTGTGTTAGGGACCTTAGATTATTCATGCTCCCAAGTTTCAACAAGAAATATAATATCAATTTCACTTGGGATCCAACTTAACATGGGGAGATGGGTGTGTCTAGATTGTGAGGTTATGGGACCCACACTAGCTCCGTAATTCCAAACCACATGACCAAATTGATAGAGGAACTAGGAAGGTAAGAAAAATTATCAAAAATAATAACCTTTTTAGTTAGCCAAACTTTGGGTCCCTCCCAAGAATCTAAAAAAAACAGACTAGAGGATTATTTCAGTGTTACCACTTCCAAGTTTAATCTCGTGAATGTTGAGGAACAAGAAAATATGAAATTTCCATAGGTTCTCACCTTTCTAGTTAGCCATGCATTGAAACCCTTCTAAGAAATCAATGACACTACTACATATGACCAAATTTTCCACGGTTTTTTGTTGTTATTTCCACACATATCCATCGCACTTTCCACGAAAGCAAAGACTATTTTTCGTGGAAATTTTTCCGTCACTATATCCACGAACTAGGTATTCGTGGAAACAACGACAAAATAATCCCACCACGTGTCATCATCCTCAAGATAGGTTTACCTTAAAAAGCATGGAAATAGCGACGAAACATCATCGCAATAGGGACGAAAAATCGTGCCAAAGTAAAAAATTCACCAACAGATTACGACACAAATGCCATATGTGCGACGAAAAAGCATGGAAAGTTGCGACGAAAAAGCATGTCAATAGCGATGAAAACACTTGGCAGAGAAAAAAATCACGAAGAGATTATGACACAGATGTTATATGTGCAACGAAAAACCATGGAAAAGTGCGACGAACTTTCATGGAAATAGCCACGAAAAGCCTTGTCAAAGTAAAACCTAATCATTATCTTGCGACGCAATTTCATCGATATTGCCATGCCTCCTATAGGTTATAAAAAAAAAATCTACATGAGAAGTTGGATGTTGGGATTCGGGATATCTTCTAAAACAATAGGTATGATATCCACCATTTATTATTTCTATAAAAATTTAGTAATATTGTAGCATTGTGAATTGAAACTTATCTTAGGTAAACATTAATGATACAAAGGATTTTTGTGCAATATCTACACTAATGGAAAAGTTTGAGAAGAAATTTTCCACAATGGATTCAACCATGGGAGTGGATGGGGGACATAATTAGAAATAGGGTAATAGGTATCTATGGAATTAAGTGGATCATCTCCCACCATAATTTTATAATTATTATGAAGTGGGGTATATTGAAAGGAATTGCTTATATCCTCACCATCCTTGATGTGGGTACTACCAAAAGACAATACATAATACACATGATTGTGTACAATTGATTAATAAATGGTATGAACAATACATGAGATATGTAACGACCTCCTCGTTACGACAACCACTCTAATAACAGGTGCAATTTTTATTTTATTTTCTCTTTTTGTTTAAGGTGTGTGCGCGCGTGTAGAAGTAACAAGCACACTTGACTCTACGTCACCATTCGACAACCAACAAGACGCAACCATGATGTTCATCACAAGAAGACTGAAGGCACACAACGAGTAACTGCAAACAATATATGACCATAGGCATAAGTCACACAACGCAAACATTTAACGACGTACCGGGTTATGCACAGTAAGAACACAGAGGGAAGAATCCAAGTAGTAGAGTTTACTATTTCTGCACAGAAAAGCAGGTTGTTTAATATTAGTCCTCTGCTCCGGAGAGAGAGAAGGTCATATAGGCTCCTGGCCGACTGCTCAGGTAGAAACTAGTAATCTCTGTCAGGTCTGTCGCAAGAGTGGAAACCCTGCCTTTAAAGGGCCCGAGACTCTTGATACGACACTGGATTCTTTACACAGAAAAATCACACACAGACATATATACTAAGGCTACATGGAGGTGTCTATATCCCACCCGACACAAGCAGACCAAGCCTATTAAGCTAAAGACAAAATGTACCCATCAAGATCGCAATCTTCAAGTTATATGTATTAAGACCAAAAAGGCGGTAATGAATCATTATTACTCATTAAATTACTCGCTACTATCACCGTATTGCATGGGAGGTGTATTTTTAATCATTTTACAAGACAAAGGTAATTAATAAAACAAGCAAGTTGATTAACATAGCTCCCTTCGAGCCCTGCAATGAAGGACTGATGTGCATAACGACATCAAGGTAGAATCTAAATTTAGTCTCAGGGCCAACCCACCTGCGCAATTCTAAATCACTATTGGTCTTCATGGTACTAACTGAATCCACATCAATTTGCATCACTAAGCAGGTTATAAATTCGACATGGTTTAATAATAATTATCATAGAATACACTCTAACCTAGCTTGTCAGAATCGTAATTTAACCATTTATAAAAAGGCAGTAAATGCAATAGATTCTAGCAATTTACTAGTCCCACATTACAATATAATTTACTAATAGGATTAAATCAATAATTACAACTCATAAACCATTTAATATCGACATCTTTTCGCCTCTAAGCTAATCATTCTAAAATTGATCAATCATACAATTCTAATTCACCATTCAACATCATCCATCGATATTAACCAATTTCCATATAATAGTCACCTAATTTAATGAGTCTTTCATTAATCGATAAATACAACCAAGGAACTATATATCATTAACATCATTCCATAATTAATTTACCCCCTCTAAACTAGTCGATAAAAACAACTCAACCCTTACCATATAGGATTAATTCATCAACATTAACCAATATCAGTAAAACTGTCAGCAAAGTTTACGAGCCCATTAAAATCGATATATAACATTAACACCATTCCCATCTAATCAATACTCTCAGTGAAAAATTTATTTACCAGCAGTAAAAACACCAGCTACCCTACATACCAGCTTTGATATTAACATTCCACAATTGATAAAGCATTCAAATCAGTGCTACATTCCATATCGGTTAAAGTATTAAAATTAGCACTACTAAAATCACAACTTTAATAGTCATTTTCCATTGATATTATTATCCCAAAATCAAAGCGTTAAAGATAACATCCACACGCATTATCCTTCCATAAACTAATAAGAATTTTGAAATTTGTGCTACATTCCCAAATGGAACACGCATTGAAGTTTGGCACTACAACCTTACCAGTTTTAATATTATTCTCATTTAAAAATGGTTCACTAAAAATCTTCTGAAAAGGGTGCCCTAGAATCTGCCGCGGTAAATGTCATAAGCTTGTCATAATGAACTCTTGCCAGTCACACCGTAGATCGCGGAGTCCCTGACAACCTGTATCCATCAAAAATTAGGAATGGCTACAGGCATGTCCTGGCATAGCACCGGTCAAAGGTTGTTGTCGGTCTTAAGGAATGGTGTCACGAATTTGGGAAGAAGGAGAATTAAAGCAGTCGCCCCTAAAATCAGGAATGGCTGGAAGGGCGCATAGGGAGAGAGTTACGCAGGAAATCGCAGGTACTCTGGTTGACACCTGGAGATGCTAAAAATCACTGCAATTGGCACAAATTAAAAAGGGAAAACTGTGGACCCCTACCCCTCAACCAACACGCAGAGGAAGGCAAGGAGTAGCCATTCCACGCAAGGGAAAACACAGCACTTGTAAGTACGAGTCTGCGGAGGAAAGTGTACAGCGAAATCATGTTTTTTTTTTAAACCGGCGGAAGGTATTTTGTACCCTAGCAATCTAAAGCTTCTAACACCGGTGAAATGGTAGGTTTACCCAGCCAAATCATGGCTTTTCTTAGAACAACAAAAATTTACAGGTTGCCCATCAAAATTTACAGGTTCTACCCATCAATTTACAGGTTCTATTTATGGATTGTTGTGCAAACTATGAGAGACAACCAGAATGAAAACAAATGAACTATGGATCGCTGTGCATAACTAAATGACAAACCAGAATTAATACAAAAACGTTGTTCAACGCAGTTTCACTATTCCGCTGGAAGTATACCAATTCATGTATTTAGTGATATGGAGTTTCGAGTAAGATTTACATTCATGCAAGGATCCATCTCTGGTTTGATTTCTTTTTAATTCTTAGATATGAGGTAATCACATTAATTATATAAATATATAGATGTCAGTCTGTTGCAACAAAGTATGAAGGAAGATCAACGACTATCCACATATACATATATACCAATCGCTTCAACTATCCACTCTGAGATACTATCTGGATGTGTACTAGAGTTATGTATTTCATTTTACAGTGGCATATAAATATTGCAGGAATCCAGGTTCTACCTTTGACCAACGAACCTAGATGCAAAGTACAAATGACAACGACAGATAAAACCTAGATGCCAGGGAAAAACAAAAATCATATTGACTCCAAATATGGTTGATGTTAATTCACCACAGGATCACTTGTATTCTTCACAAGTTGTAGTAATAATTAAAGAAACCAATCAATCTGTAGGAGTAAGCAAATGAGAACAACCATTCAGCCCAACGATAACCAACATCCATTGAAATTAAACATTCATCCATCTAGATTACCATTACAAAAGAAGATCTAATCATAACCTATAGCATTCTACTCTGCAAATCAAGAACGTATCGTTTCCTTAACTCCCACCTCGAACGATGACCGCGTGCTCCGTGTTGCATCCCACGCTCTGTGCCGCTCCTGCTCGCCGACCATAGAGACCTCACTAGTACCTCCCAGCCAATCTCTAGGGGTACTCTACTTCCCCCTTAGCCCCCCGAGCCGCAAAGGGGCCACACAAGATCCAGAGATAAGACTAGCTTCTCAGCTCGCCTCCAAGGCTGAGCTACCACTCCAATACAGCTGAGAAATTCCCAACTCCTCACAAGCAAATAGTCAAGCCACAATCCGGCAGCGTAATGTTACGCTCACCGTTCATCTCCCTTCTTCCTCATCTTCCCTTTCCTTAATAGAAATTTGAGACTCCAAATTATTTTCTTTAAAAATATTAAAAGACTCATTTCCCCCACCCACCTATAGTCGCTCCTAAAATTACTCCTAGGTGTTCCTAGATCCCCTTACATGCTTTTAATGACTTTCCCTAAAAGAAGTTGCTATTTCAGTTCATTATAGAAAGTTCTTATTGCTAATTCCTTTTTGCTTCTTACCCTATGTCCCCCCACTTTCCTTTAATATGTTTCCTTTATTACTAGTTTCCTTATTCCTATTATTTATTTCTCTCCTTTTTATTTTTAAACCCAAAAAGATAAATGTGCTTATTAATCTTTTCATTATTTTCTAAAATCCTAACTTTTATACTCCCACACTTTAAATAATTTTATTTCTTCTTTATAATTTAAAAACCATGGGTTTCAATTAATTTATCTCCCTCATTACTTTACCCCCCCTTAATTTAAGAAGACTTTGACTAATACTTAGGAGGGTTTTGGTTTGTGTCCTTAAGTTTATTTTTGTAGGGTCCTTTCTTAAGGCTAATCAAATTTTATCTTAGAGATTTTTTAAATTTAGGTTTAGATTTGAACTGGGCGACAATTAATTAGGGGAGTAGTTTTGAGAATTTCTTAAGGCGTTATGGTCTTAGGGTCATCTAGGCTTGTCTCATCATCATCATCAATGTGACGTGCCCTTCAGGACGCACTACATGCTCCAAGGGTGCCACTCGCCTCGTTTGCTTCTGTTGCGCGACGTTCCCTTCAGGATGCACCACGTGCTCCAAGGGTGCCACTCGCCAACTTGTGTTTCTTTTGTGCGACATGCCCTTCAGGATGCACCACGTGCTCCAAGGGTGCCACTCGTTGACTTGACTAATTGGTAGACATCTATAACCCCTAGAGTCAACACTCCTCCAGGTGAACTTGTGGGAGACTAAGAGCTCTAAGGAATAAGGCCCCCGCCTTATTGCGCACCCCTTAGAATCATCATGAGTGACTGTCCCAGTCCACCCTCACGGCATCGTGGATCCTCTCGAACTAGGTAATAATTAACCTACAGTTCAAGCCACGGCGAGAGTGCTAGTAGGTTGTGGCAGGGCTGTTGTCCACACCTCTCCCTCAACCTCTCTGGAACTCGTGTGTGGCCCCTTTACTCCATATGTGAGTCTGGTCGGCAAGCTATCGTCAGCCTGCATCATCAACCATCATGTCAAAACAGGTCAACAACATATCATCAAATCAATAAAAATATCACGGTAAATAAATCATCCTAAACAACACACTCCCTGACTCAATCCAGAGTCCAAGGGGTTCCACCGATGCCTCTGCATCCTCAAGGTACAAAACCCTGCACACTCAATGCAACTGAGTCAATAGAACCTGTCTAAATCAAGTAGTGAAAACATCATGTCGTCTATCATAACGCATAATAATCAAGTATAAATGTATTAACAACAAAAAAAAGTCCAGATCACTTGCGAGCAAGTGTCCTCAAATAATAAGTTTTCTCAGTGGCCCGGAGCGGGATGTTACAATAGAGTAGTGATAATATGGTGAATTGTGAGCTTTATATCCATGGTTAAAATATAGTAGATTGTGCCTACATTGGGATCAATATCGTCACCTAGTTTGGAGCCAATTCTAGCACAAACATGAGAGATGCAAATCAAGGACCYGTATATCAAGATTTATAGTGAGCACCAAGGTTTGATGTACTATGAAAGAAAGGTTACTTTAAATATGTAATTAAGATGATGCAGAAATCTATTCATGCTAGAAACATAGTTACTATGAATGAAAGAAATAGAAAACCTTCCATAATTTGGCCACTAAGCCAATGCATAATTTGGCCACTAATCCAATGCATGATTAATTCTCATATATAGCGGAAGATGAAGTAAAAGAATTTTTGAAAAGTTTTCTATAGATAATAGACAATGATAAATCCACAACAAAGTTAAGGGAGGTCTTTGGGCCAATTTTAGAGTCACCAATAGAGGCAAAAGATAGGCCTTTAAACCATGTCCAGTGAACAAGGTATGGAAAATAATTTATCTTAAATGCATTGATTCAATGATAGGAAGTGTGAGAAGTTATGCTCAACTTCGGGTTGGATGTTAACATCCTACTGAAGTAATCATGGGAACTCATGGGATGACCAAATTGGGTCCACTTGTCGATCTAGTGGTAGTTGGTGAACCAATCACACATTTTCCCCATTTTCAAATTGGCGAGATGGAATTTATCTCGATTGTGTGAATATTTATGCTTACTTTGAGTTCATTGACATAGTAGATGACAAATATCCATACCTAGTATTGTAATGGATTGATTGGGAATTTTATAATGATGTCATTTGATAAGAAAGGTTATTGGATGGTATATCCATTGGATCTAATGTAGGGAAATACATTTTTTAAATAGATAGAAGTATTGGATGAAGGTGTTATTCGATAATATCACCATAGGATAGTGGGAAGACTACATTAATCCAACTACTAGTGGAAAGTTGAGTTGGAGAATAATATTCTCCTATGTCATTTATTCCAAAGTGCCCATTACTTTTGGGCCACCTAGGGAGTATGAGAATTAATTGACACAAATATGCACACTACCAAATTCCATTAAGTGGATTCATGTAGAGATTAAATATCCACTAGTGTTTAATGGCACAACTAATGCCACAAAGTTTATGGAACACATAACTTAACACATCATGTTTGAATAGAGGGTATAAATATTGGATATCACTTTAGTATATATCATTGAATGATTGTGGGAATTTCATTATGAACTTTGGACTCATGATAAGATATAGTAGGACTAGGAACCTACTAGACATAAGGTTTTTATTGACCCATGCTCCCATCCATCGATCTTGATAAGGACAAGATATTGAAATGATCTAAAATACTTTGAAAGTCCAAGTCATAGGGACTATGAGGGGATATATATATATATATATATATATATATATATATAAGAGTAGTGTAACTTAGTGGAATGTATAGGGCTATTCGGGCTCGAACCGTAGACCTTCTCGATGAACAGATCAAAGTTATTATTATCAAAATAATTTGAACTGTTCCAAGAACCCAACATGCATTTTATCGCATTGGGCTCTTTCATTAAAGGATATTGTTTTCTAATGAACTAGATAATTCATTTCATCTCCTAGGCGCATGAATATAAGTAATAAAAGAAAATTTACACTCAAGGAGTCTCACCTACAAAAAATTTCGTCAAAGAGTAGGATCATGAACATAAATCAATCTTTTCCAAATAGTCCCTACAATTCAATGGTACTTCTTCTATAGTGGAGCATGTGGAGCATTGTGAAACTCACTAGTATACACAGGGAATTTCTATTTAGTAGTGGGTGCATAAATGTGTGCCCACCTTAGAGTCATTGTTGAAGAATTGGTTCCTATAGAAGAAAATGAAATGATAGATGACCCACTGACCATAACTACAATTTAAGTTCTATGACACTTTTCAACTTTGTGAGGAAGATATGTTGATTAGTGGGGATATAAAACACATTCAATGTTTCCCAGTAATGGGACTACCATAATGTTTGACCATAGATTCTTTAGAGGATGATGTCACAAAAGAATTTCATTCTCTGTGGTTTGAATAAATAGAGGTGCACCATGTAGTCACATAATCCAAGAATACCAACTATTTAGTTCACTATCATGGAATATTGAAGACAAATAGTCGATTTTAGTATGAAGGATGTGTCTAAGTTGGATATTATTGGTGACTATCTGTATGAAAACATCATTGCATACATTGTATATTTTATTTGAGAGTACACTCACCTATTCCCATGTAGCATATTTGAGATGAAAAGAGTGAGAGGAGAACATTGGGAGATGAATATAGAATTGAAGCCTAACACCTGATCTACCAAGAAGTGACTATATAGGATGCATTCACATTATAAGGAATATGATAAAAAATAGATATGTGATATGATAACTATTGGTTAGATATTTTCAGTGGAACAATAAGATTCCATCAGTCTAATAGTCATCTAGGGTGTGAAAAAGGTGGAATAATTTTTTCTATGGAATTTTTTAGATTGAGTCAGGCCTACATACATGATCCCTTTAATACATGTTTTAGTCACGAGTTTACCAAGAAAGTGGCAAGGAATGAACCTTACACCTTCATAGTAGGATTATTTGGCTATCATAAAATATGTATCATCAAGGAGCATAAGATGAACAACATTTTTTTTATGGAATGGTGATTGTATGCATACAATCTCATTCCCTATGGCCCAAGTAATGCACCAATTATGTTCTCAAGAATCATGTTTGTTGTGTTCAATGAGTATATCCATAATTTCCTTGAGCTATATTTTCAATTATTGGCATGTATATCTAGCTAAAGGGTCACATGGATAAACTAATGTTGGTGATAGAAAGACATTGATTGATCTAGTTGTACCTAAATATTAAGAATTTGATTTTCTACACCCCATTCAACATCCTCTTTGATCATATTATCTACAAGGAAGAATGTTTAGTCAAACTAATGAAAATCATAGTAATTTAAGAATATGTATGCACTAGAGAATGTCCCTGTGTTATGGTCATGCGGGGTATTACCATATATTTATCAAGGGGCATGCTCAACTAATAATGTAGAAGGAGGAAATACTATGAAAAGGTGTCCCATTTGTATGGATTGTAGAATGTGAAAAGGGTTTTTCCAAGTCAAAACGGTGGATGGTTATGGCTCCAAATCTTATTTTTCCTAATTGGTCAAACAATTTCCATGTCCATGTGGATTCCACTACCATTGCATTGGGAAAATGTTGGCATAGATAGGGGAACACATGCTACACCACCCAAGGTAATTTTCTAGAAAAAAATTGTAAGTACACAACCATAAAATGCAAAGGCCCGGTGATGGTGTATATTCTACAAAATTTCAAGTATTATATTTTGGACCAGCCCTTCAAGTTGTTCATTGATAATTTAGTGGTCAAGTATTTGGTTAACAATACAATGTTGGAAGGTTAATTCTATCGATGTTTGCTACTATTTTAGGAGTTTGATTTTGAAGTGGTGGTTAAACTAGGTAAATAAAATTTGGGACCTAATCACCTCTCGAAAATCCACAATTGGAACAATGTTGGGATAGCTCAAAAAGTGTTGAATGTAGATATTTTTTGCATGGAAGTAGTTCTTGAATTATTCACTAATATTTCCAATTTAAAATATAAATCTACATGCACTAGAAGAATATGGTGATAGTAAAGATTGATATCTCATAATTAAGGATACAAATTATCAGTTAATCATACGGTACTTGCACACATTAGCAATGGATGAGATTCTTGACTACTATGTGTTGGATCATGAATTATAGGTGGGGCTCTAGGAATCCCATGATGGACATATAAACACACATTATAGTGAGAAGACACAACTGTTACAACATACATTACAATGAGACATGTTGTATGCAAGTATAATTCAACTAGGATAGAGTGCACTCTCCACTCCATTATTCATATTATTATCTTCATTCACTCCTATCAGTACATATTCTCCCTTTATCTTCTATCATTTGTTTACTTAGGTTTCATATATGTGTGTGTGTGTGTGTGTGTGTGTGTGTGTGTGGTTAAGATTTTGTACTAAAAAACTGTTATAGTTGTATTGGTCAATGTAAGAATACAAAAAAAGGTTTTTCCCATAGTCTATGATTCATACTTTGTTAAAAAAATGATGCTTGTCTACCAAAAATGCAATTCTATCATTTCATGAGGATTGTGAACTTTTACTAGTATAAAGTCTACTTTAAAAAACACGTCAAACCCCTTACCTTATCATTGTCCTTTCACTAGATCCATTAGCACATACAACTTGATATGATTTTTCCATGAGCTGCATTTCCATCACCAAGACCTACATGAATCATAAAAGACAAATTCTTTATATGAGTAAATAATATATAAGAAAATAAACATGCATTTAGTTATGTAAAATACTCTAGAAAAAACTTAAGTGGTCGCATACCTTAATGAGATTCTCTTTGTTTCAAGAATATGTTATTCTCTACTGAACAGGGCCAACCACGTGAAGGTGGAATCTCATATGGCCCCTCCCCCCCCCCCCCCCCCCTCACATTGCTCTCAATTCTCCATACCCAACAAATGGTTTTGTTTATATAGAAAACATATAGACATTCATGCATAACTAAGATAGTCATCAAAACATATGAAAATATAAACATTGAAGCATATGAACATATAAACATCGATAAACATCCAAATACAAGTCATGAATTTATACATCTAATTTTTCTTTGATTTATGTTTTGTTACATTCATAAAATTGACAATTAGGGTATCATAATCATCCAAGGACATTGTATTTATTGCGCCCTGTCCTTCTATTGTTTGTGTTTACATGCACTCATGTACCATACTTCTGGTACGTTGCTGAGAAGGGCATCAAGGCATCTGTGCAGGGTCATGAACTGCAACAATGAAAATGATCATATTGATATGTTGAAATATAATTGAAATAAATAATTAATTATTTTGATTAACATTACACTATTTATCTTTACATGTTTGTGTAACTATGACAGTTGGTGCGTTAATTTCTTGTCCACTTGATTCCTCTCGTAGCTCACCCCCCTGAGCTACATGCTCTTCAATTTTGAGAAGATAATATATAAGTATAAGTCAGGAAATAAATATCTACAATCACAGTAAATATTTCTAATTCTAAAGCATACATACCGGAATGGGTACTTTGCTCCCCACTATCATTGGACATGTGCACCCTTGTATGATGTGGTGTCTATTGAATACCGCTAGACTCACTGTTGCGGTAGCACTATTGCTTGAAAACAAACATAAGTACTCATTTAAGGGTGATATAATAAAATATGAATATACTTTACAAGCATGCTACTGCATTTTCCTTATTCATTTTATTTACCTATGTGGTTGGGGAGAATGGAGTCCGGCCCAAGATTTTCCTATATTCAATCACACTTTTAAAATCGTTCTTGTAACCAAGATTTATGTCCTCCTCGGTGGTAGCAGTGTCAAACATATTTAACTGCAATGCATAACACCATTAAAAATACCAATAACAAAAACATATATTTGTCCGCTAGTGTTAAATAAATATTAACCATAGTTAGTCCTTTAAATCTTACAATTCTGGCTTTTAGTTTTCCATAGCCACCCTGGCCTAGTTTATGTTGCGTGTGCTTTTCCACTCTAGCCTTGGTTTCTTTGGAGGTGTCTGGTAGCCTACATATGGAATTTTTGAAAAAAAATAGATATCAGAATTGTTACTTAAAATAGAAAAGAAAAACATAAATGAGCATATTTCACTAATAATATGACATGTGTTGTACCTTGCTTGACCAACTCGTGGATGTATTCCTTGTTTTTTAAACAAGTTCTCCTTTGCATCATCTATCAGGGCCTTCCACTCTTTCTTTGGAACCATGGGAGGGCGCTCATGCTTGAGGTCTAAATGAAATTTCTCCCTATATTGGGCCCTGGTATATTTTAAATTCTCATTGGCTAACTTTCTAACCACTTTCTTGTTGAAAGTGTTGTCGAACAAGTTTACCATGTGGACTATTAAATCATCTTTCTTTTTGCTATCTTGGCCATTCTATCGTGTGATAATGGTAGGGCCAGACAACTCCAATTATTCGTCATTTAAGTTTCTATAGAAAACATTGTTTCCTGCAGAAACATGTTATCCATTAATTTATAATAATCTCAACAAATGTCCATTTCAATTTCGTGATAAAAATGAATCAATTAATTAACAATTACCTACAATCTTCTTAATATTGATCGGAACACATGCTTCATCTACTAGAAAGGTGACATCTAATGATCCAGTGCTTTTAATTCATTATGCTCCATGCATAATAGTTTCCTCTCCATCTATAGTACGTTCCTCTCCGGAGTCATCTGGAGTCCCAGGCTCCGGCTCATCATGATCCAACATGTCATGCTGGTCAAAATCATTGCGATCATCAATGGATTCGAGGGGAACGTTAGGAAGCTCAAAAAGCCTCACTTGTACTTTGCTATGTCGACATTTTTGTTGCATTGGACCATCACTTCTACCTATAACAGTTGCAGGATCGAACTTAAAAACTCCTACAAACGGAAAACTTTACTTTATCAGATCATATAGAAAATATAAAACAAAAAAACGGATATGAAATTTTCATAGATGATAAAAATATGTGAAGATGCCACTTACCCCAAAATTAGTTATTATATTTTGTAGCTCTACAATTCTTGCCCTGTCTTCTTGTGTCAAGGGTATTTTGCTAAGAAAGCTTAGATATTCTATGTTATCCTTATTCAGGGCCTTTTTTACAGTTGTCATTGTGTCAGTGGAATAAAATATTTTGTCCTCATCAATATCCTCAGTGGGAGCCTTCCCACGTTGACCATGCCACAATACATTGATGAATAAAATTAATGAGATGAACTTTAACATTTGAGAAATTTAGTTATTGTAGTCATAAGTTATTATTGTATTTAACATTTACCTATTGAGGCATAGCGGGTGCCTTTCCATGGTCACCCTGGACAGATGTAGTGGGTGATTTTTTACCATGGTCACCCTGGACAGAAGTTGACACAATAAATCAATCAACAAAAGTTATGAAATTCACCTGTAACATTTAAAAAATGAAATATTGGAGTAATATCAGAAAAAAATAATGAAATTTCATAAATTTAGTTGTTGTAGTCATAAGTTGTTACTGTAATTAACATTTACCTGTTGAGGCACAACTGGTGCCTTTCCACGGTCACCCTGGACAGATGTAGCGGGTGATTTTTTTCCACGGTCACCCTGGACAGAAGTTGACACAATAAATCAATCAACAAAGGTTATGAAATTCACCTGTAACATTAAAAAAATGAAATATTGCAGTAATATCAGAAAAACAAATAATGAAATTTCAAAAATTTAGTTGTTGTAGTCATAAGTTGTTACTGTATTTAACATTTACCTATTGAGGCACAGCGGGTGCCTTTCCACGGTCACCCTGGACAAATGTAGTGGGTGATTTTCGGCCACGGACACCCTGGAAAGAAGTTGACACAATAAATCAATCAACAAAAGTTATGAAATTCACCTGTAACATTAAAAAAATGAAATATTGCAGTAATATCAGAAAAGAAATAACGAAATTTCAGAAATTTAGTTGTTGTAGTCATAAGTTGTTATTGTATTTAACATTTACCTGTTGAGGCACAGTGGGTGTCTTTCCATGGTCACCCTGGACAAATGTAGTATGTGATATCTCATGGTCACCCTAGATAGATGTTGACACAATAAATTAATCAACAAGAGTTATGAATGTAATTGTAACATTAAAAAAATGAAATATTGCAGTAATATCATAAAATAAATAATAAAAAATGAAATATATGCAATACAAAATTGAAATATTGTAGCAACAAATTATAACAATGATTGATCAAAGGTTGTGTTGAATGGTATGTAATATATTTACCCCTATAGCCGCACCCCCTCCATCTATTTGATTTAAGTTGTAATCGATCAACAACTCTTCACATGAAACTATTGTTTTTGTTGCACATACAAATATATGATTTCCTTCACGTCCCTCAAATATGCAATTTGGTTTCTTAGTTGTTTCCACTAGTCGTGTGCTATTTATAAAGCCTGCAATGTTTCTAGTAGCTTTTGGCCTTCCATCAATATACATAGTTTCCCCTTTATTTTGATTGTTATCTACTAGTTGTATATAATTTGCGGCAACTTCGTATCTCTGCATACTTCACGTATATCAGACCAACATCAACCAGTGATTGTATTTGTATAATGGTCTGACATACTCCATCAATTCATTTATAGTGCCATATTAGACCTTTATGCCATCCATGGAAAATAACCCCAATCCATGTAAGGACGAAGGAGTAATGTGATACATCCTCCCACTGATGAAGAAATATGTGTCCACTTCAAGTAGCTCCTTAGGTTCCCATCATTGCACTAGATGTCTATACCTCAAGGGAAACTCAATGTCACTTATTCTCTCAACATCATAATTACATGACCCTTCATTGGCAATAAAAAATTGCATGCATATACGAAATCTTTTCCTTACATTTTCAGATCTAGTTGATCTAGAACCGGTAGATCTGGTACAACACGTCTCACATTCAACCTCTCTTAGTATATCTTGATCATCACTTGAGGAAGATAGATCCGACAGATACCTATTTGGTGGTACCTACACTCATTAAAACAAGAAGATAAGTTATCATGCAAATATAAGTTTGTGGTACCAGCACAATTGCATATAGTTGCATAAGTTGCAATATAGTTGCATATAGTTGCATAAGTTGCATTGTTTCTTAAAGTTGCATATAGTTGCATATAGTTTCATAGTTGCATAGCTTCATATAGTTGCATATAGTTTCATAAGTTTCATATAGTTGCATATAGTTCCATAGTTGCATAAGTTGCATATAGTTGCATAAAGTTGCATATAGTTGCATATTTGCATATAGTTTCATATAGTTGCATAAGTTGCATATAGTTGCATAGTTGCATAAGTTGCATTGTTGCATAAAGTTTCATGTTGCATAAAGTTTCATAAAGTTACATAAGTTCCATTAAGTTGCATAAGTTGCATGTTGCATAAAGTTGCATTAAGTTGCATGTTTCATAAAGTTGCATAAGTTGCATTGTTTGTCATAAGTTCCTTGGTCATATGTTTGTCTATGGTAGATTCTTTGGCCAACACATTTAGGTCCCTCCCTTACCAGTTATGACCTCTCTTGGGTCTTGTGCACTATTTGGGTCTCTTTTAGTACAACATGTCTCACTTTCAACCTCTCTTAGTATATCTTGATCATCACTCAAGGAAGATAGATCCGACAGATACCTATTTGGTGGTACCTACACTTGTTAAAAAAAGAAGATAAATTATCATGCGAATATAAGTTTGTGGTACCAACACAGTTGCATATAGTTGCATATAGTTGCAATATAGTTGCATATAGTTGCATAAGTTGCATTGTTGCATAAAGTTGCATATAGTTGCATAGTTTCATATAGTTGCATATAGTTGCATAAGTTGCCTATAGTTGCATATAGTTGCATAAAGTTGCATACATTGCATATAGTTGCATAAGCTGCATTGTTGCATAAAGTTGCATATAGTTGCATATTTGCATATAGTTGCATATAGTTTCATAAGTTGCATATAGTTGCATAACTTGCATATAGTTGGATTGTTCCATAAAGTTGCATAAGTTCCATAAAGTTGCATAAGGTGCATGTTTTATAAAATTGCATAAGTTGCATGTTTCATAAAGTTGCATAAGTTGAATGTTTCATAAAGTTGCATAAGTTGCATTGTTTGTCCTAAGCTCCTTGGTCATATGTTTGTCTATGGTAGATTCTTTGGCCAAAACATTTAGGTCCCTCCCTTACAAGTTATGACCTCTCTTGGGCCTTGTGAACTATTTGGGATCTTTTTTAGTTGAGGAGCCTCCCTTGGGTCCCCAAACTTCCCTAATCCATTAGGGCGCACTCTTAAATGCATAAAATAAAACCAATTGTTGTGTATTTGCATAAATTTGCGTAAGGTGCATAAAGTTGCGTAGTTGCATGTTAATTTATAAAGTTGGATAGTGGTCTGGTGGTGTGTAGGAAGAGGCCTAACACCTTCAAAATGATCATTCTCCTCCAACTATCCAACTTTAAAGTTGAGTAAATTTCATAAAGTTGTGTAAGTTGCAAGTTGAGAAATCAAGGGATTCCACCAACACTCATTTAAATTTATTTTTAATCGCTTGCCAATACTTCTTTTAGTTTGTTGATATTGAGCTCACACATGAGGTAGTTTATATCTATGAGGATTTAGGATTAATTTTTCAAGCCTGAATTTGATGTGTAAATATTTATGAAGGTATTGGATCCCTTAATGACTCCTTAGTACTATTGACGAGTTGAAGAAGTTTTGAAATCACCAAGAAACCATGCAGGAAACTCAATGTTGCATAGAATAAGTGTTTCATTTTTTTTATGAGTAATGGAGAATTCACATTGTAGAGTCTCATTCAATATTTTTGTTGTTATCTCTATGAACCATTTTGTCAACAAAACATCTAAGTCGTTGACTTGAAGGACTTGTTGATTTCCCAATCCATCATTTTTCCTCATGATAGATAAATCACTAAGTCGGGAGACCAAAAGTCCTTTAAAAGTTAGTAATTGAACCTTCAACTTTGAAGTAAGAAAAGAAAGGTGTCAATGTTTTTGTATATTTGGATAATTTAGCCAAGAAAAGGAAACTTTCTAGGTTGGGAGGCCAGTGAGTCTCCAAATGTAGTGATTAAACCTTCTTGAGACTTAAGGTATACGATTTACCCCCAAAAAGAAAAATCACTTACTTAGTGAGGTAACTCGTTGTCCAAACCAACCGATTGAGGTTATTGACCCTTGCACTCAACAAATTTCCTCATTGGGGTAAATAATTCAATTGTCCTTATTTGTCCTTATGACCTCTCTTGGGCATTGTGCTCTAGTTGGGTTCTTTTCTATGTTGAGGATCCTCCCTTGGGTCCCCAAACTTCCCTAATCCATTAGGGCACACTCTTCAATGCATAAAATAAAACCAATTGTTGTGTAGTTGCATAAAGTTGTGTAAGTTTCATAAAGTTGCATAGTTGCATGTTGATTTATAAAGTTGGATAGTGATTTGGTGGTGTGTAGGAAGAGGCCTAGCACCTTCTAAATGATCATTCTCCTCCAACTATCCAACTTTAAATTTGTGTAAATTGCATAAAGTTGCGTAAGTTGCAAGTTGAGAAATCAAGGGATACCACCAACATTCATTTAAATTTATTTTTAATCGCTTGCCAATGCTTCTTTTAGTTTGTTGATATTGAGCTTGCACATGAGGTAGTTTATATCTATGAGGATTTCGGATCATTTTTTCAAGCCTGAATTTGATGTGTAAATATTTATGAAGGTATTGGATCCCTTAATGGCTTCTTAGTATTGTTGACGAGTTGAAGAAGTTTTGAAATCACCAAGAAACCATGCAGGAAAATCAATGTTGCATAGAATAA
This sequence comes from Picea engelmannii, assembly GCA_009831015.1. Classification (NCBI taxonomy): domain Eukaryota; kingdom Viridiplantae; phylum Streptophyta; class Pinopsida; order Pinales; family Pinaceae; genus Picea; species Picea engelmannii. The sequence goes on along the minus strand of ML781629.1, from coordinate 97,938 downwards.
GAGTTTAATTGTTTGTATGAGTAATGGAGAATTCACATTGTAGAATCTCCTACAATATTTTTGTTGTTATCTTTATGAACCATTTTGTCAAGAAAACATCTAAGTCGTTGACTTGAAGGACTTGTTGATTTCCCGATCCATCATTTTTCCTCATGATAGATAAATCATTAAGTCAGGAGACCAAAAGTCCTTTAAAAGTTAATAACTAAACCTTCATCATTGAAGTAAGAAAAGAAAGGTGTCAATTGTTTTGTATATTTGGATAATTTAGCCAAGAAAAGGAAAATTTCTAGGTTGGGAGGCCAGTGAGTCTCCAAACCTAGTGACTAAAGCTTCTTGAGCCTTAAGGTATATGATTTACCCCCAAAAAGAAAAATCACTTATTCAGTGAGGTTACTCATTGTCCAAACCAACCGATTGAGGTTATTGACCCTTGCACTCAACAAATTTCCTCCTTGGGGTAAATCACTCAATTGTCCTTATTTGTCCTTATGACATCTCTTGGGCCTTGTGCACTAGTTGGGGTATTTTCTAGGTTGAGGAGCCTCCCTTGGGTCCCCAAAATTCCCTAATCCATTAGGGCACACTCTTCAACACATAAAATAAAACCAATTGTTGTGTAGTTGCATGTTAATTTATAAAGTTGGATAGTGATATGGCGGTGTGTAGGAAGAGGCCTAGCAAATTCAAAATGATCATTCTCCTCCAACTATCCAACTTTAAAGTTGTGTAAATTGCATAAAGTTGCGTAAGTTGCAAGTTGAGAAATCAAGGTATTCCACCAACACTCATTTAAATTTATTTTTAATCGCTTGCCAATACTTCTTTTAGTTTTTTTATATTGAGCTCACACATGATATATCTATGAGGATTTAGGATCAATTTTTCAAGCCTAATTTTGATGTGTAAATATTTATGAAGGTATTGGATCCCTTAATGACTCCTTAGTATTGTTGACGAGTTGAAGAAGTTTTGAAATCACTAAGCAACCATGCAGGAAACTCAATTTTTCATAGAATAAGAGTTTAATTTTTTTTATGAGTAATGGATAATTCACATTGTAGAATCTCCTTCAATATTTTTGTTGTTATCTCTATGAACCATTTTGTCAACAAAACATCTAAGTTGTTGACTTGAAGGACTTGTTTATTTCCCAATCCATAATTTTTCCTCATGATAGATAAATCACTAAGTCAGGAGACAAAAATTCCTTTAAAAGTTAATAACTGAACCTTCATCATTGAAGTAAGAAAAGAAAGGTGTCAATTTTTTTTAATATTTGGATAATTTAGTAAAGAAAAGGAAACTTTATAGGTTGGGAGGCCAGTGAGTCTCCAAACTTAGTGACTAAACCTTCTTGAGCCTTAAGGTATACGATTTACCCCAAAAAAGAAAAATCACTTATTCAGTGAGGTTACTTGTTTTCCAAACCAACCGATTGAGGTTATTGACCCTTGCACTCAACAAATTTCCTTCTTGGGGTAAATCACTTAGTTGTCCTTATTTATCCTTATGACCTCTCTTGGGCCTTGTGCACTATTTGGGGTATTTTCTAGGTTGAGGAGCCTCCCTTGGGTCCCCAAACTTCCCTAATACATTAGGGCGCACTCTTCAATGCATAAAATAAAACCAATTGTTGCGTAGTTGCATGTTGATTTATAAAGTTGGATAGTGATCTGGTGGTGTGTAGGAAGAGGCCTAGCACCTTCAAAATGATCATTCTTCTCCAACTATCCAACTTTAAAGTTGCACAAATTGCATAACATTGCGTAAGTTGCAAGTTGAGAGATCAAGGGATTCCACCAACACTCATTTAAATTTGTCTTTAATCGCTTGCCAATAATTATTTTAGTTTCTTGATATTGATCTCACACATGAGGTAGTTTATATCTATGAGGATTTAGGATCAATTTTTCAAGCCTGAATTTGATGTGTAAATATTTATGAAGGTATTGGATCCCTTAATTGTTCGTGCTCGAATCGTCGCCGGGTAAGCAAAAATGGGAGCACTAGCATGCCTTGTTGGGCTTGGCAAGG